>CAUYON010187029.1:0-11949 GCA_963573935.1 Arctocebus calabarensis
TTAAAAGTTGATGACCATACTCTTCTAGCTTGAAAGGATTCAGCAGAGAAATCTGCAGTTATTCCTAATAGGCTATTCAAGGTTTTTTCTGATTCTATATAAAATGAAGTATTATTTTTTTGAAATCTTTAAAGTATGACAGTGGAGCTTTAATCACGATTGCATTCAAATTGTATATTGCTTTGGGAAGTATGGACATTTTATCATTGTTGATTCTTCTCAGCCATGAGCATGGTATGTTTTCCATTTGTTAACATCTTCAGCTATTTCTTTTCTTAAAGTTTCATAGTTCTCTTTATAAGAGATCTTTCATGCCCTTTGTTAGGTAAACTCCCAAAGATTTCATCTTCTTTGGCACTACTGTAAATTGAATAGAATCCTTGACTGTTTTTTCAGCTCAACTATTGTTGGTATATATAAAGGCTACAGATTTATGAGTGTTGATTTTGTAACCTGAAACACTGCTGTATTCCTCGATCACTTCTAAGAGTTTCGTAGTAGAATCCCCGGTGTTTTCCAGATATACAATCATGTCATCTGTGAAGAGTGAAAATTTGATCTCTTCTGACCCTATATGGATACCCTTGATCACCTTTTCTTCCCTAATTGCAATGGCTAAAACTTTATGATTTTAAAGAGCAGTGGAGACAATGGGCAACCTTGCCTGGTTCCTGATCTGAGTGGAAATGATTTCAGTTTAACTCCATTCAATACGATATTGGCTGTGAGTTTGCTGTAGAAGGCCTCTATCAGCTTAAGAAATGTCCCTTCTATACCAATTCTTAAGTGTTCTGTTCATGAAGCCGTGCTGGATATTATCAAAAGCTTTTTCTGCATCAATTGAGAGAATCACATGGTCTTTGTTTTTCAATTTGTTTATGTGCTAAATTATATTTATAGATTTGCATATATTGAACCAGCCTTGAGACCCTGGGATAAAACCTACTTGGTCATGGTGTATAATTTATTTGATGTGTTGCTGGATTCAGTTTGTTAGGATCTTGATGAATATTTTTGCATCAATATTCACTAGTGATATTGGTCTATAATTTTCTTTTCTTGTTGGGTCTTTTCCTGGTTTGGGGATCAAGGTGATGTTTGCTCCATAGAATGTGTTGGGTAGTATTTCTTCTTTTTCCGTATTTTGGAAAAGCTTGAGTAATATAGGTACTAGTTCCTCTCTAAAGGTTTGGTAGAATGCTGATGTGAAGCCATCTGGTCCTGGGCTTTTCTTTTTAGGGAGATTTTTTTATAGTTGATGCTATTTCAGAACTTGATATAGGCCTGTTCAACATTTCCACTTGATTCTGACTAAGTCTTGGAAGGTGGCATGCTTCCAACTATTGGTTTATTTCCTTCAAATTTTCATATTTCTGAGAATAGAGTTTCTTGTAATATTCATTAAGGATTTTTTTATTTTCTGTGGAGTCTGTTGTTATTTTGTCTTTACCATTTCTGATTGATGAAATTAGAGGTTTTCCTCTTTTTTTCCTGGTTAGATTAGGCAAAGGTTTATCTATTTTGTTGACTTTTTCAAAAAACCAACTTTCTGATTTATTGATCTCTTGTATAATCCTTTTGTTTTCAATTTCATTGAATTCTGCTCTAATTTTTGTTATTTTCTTTTGCTGGGTTTGGGATTGGAATGTTCTTCCTTTTCCAGTTGCTTGATATGTCTCATTAAGTTGTTAACTTCCTCTGTTTCTTCTCTTGAGGAAGGCTTGCAGTGCTATAAATTTACCTCTTAGGACTGCCTTTGTGATATTCCTGAGGTTCTGAAAATTTGTGTTTTCATTATCATTTTGTTCCAAAAATTTGGTAATTTCCTTCTTAATCTCATCTATGACCCAGCTATCATTCAGCATAAAGTTATTTAGTTTCCATATTTTTGCATGAGTATACAGATTCCTGTTGTTACTGAGTTCTACTTTTATTCCATGATGGTATGAGAAGATGCAAGGAATAATTTCTGTTCTTTTAAATTTGCCGAGGTTAGACTCGTGACCTAAGATGTAATCAATTTTGGAGTATGTTCCATGGGAGAAGAATGATGAGAAGAATGTGTATTCAGTTTCGTTAGGATGAAATGTTCTGTAGATGTCTGTTAAATCCAAATGTTGAATGATTAAAGTTAAATCTAAAATTTCTTTGCTTAGCTTCTGATTGGAGGATTTATCCAACACTGCCAAAGGAGTGTTAAAATCTCCAACTATTATGGTGCTAGAGGAAATCACGTTGCTCATATCTGTTAGAGTTTCTTTTATAAATTGAGGTGCATTCTAGTTGTACATAAATATTAATAATTGAAATCTCATCATATTATTACCCTTAACAAATATGAAGTGACCATCCTTATCTTTCCTTACTTTTGTTGGTTTAAAGCCTATTGTATCTGTGAAGAAAATTGCAACACCTGCTTTTTTCTGCTTTCCATTTGCAATTCCTTTACCCTGAGTCTATATTTATCTTTTAAGGTAAGATGAGATTCTTGTATGCAGTAGATATCAGGCCTGAGTTTTTGTATCCAGTCAACCAAGCTGTGCCTCAAGGGCAATTTAAGCCATTCACATTAATCGAGATTAATATTGTATTGATAAGCCTGGTAGTATTTTGGGTATTGAGTTTTTTGAAAGTCCAGTGGACATTTTTAATCCTTTCGCTACTGTGGAATGTGAATTTGATCAAAAGATTCTGAGTGAGTTTACTTTTATGGTGGAGGATTATGCTGATCGTTATGGAAGATAGGTCTGAAAATATCCCGCAGAACTGGTTTACATATGGCAAATTTCTTCAACATGTGAATGTCATTAAATTCTTTTTCTCCTTTGTACTAACTTTAGTGAAGTTAATTATGATGTGCCTGGGGGATGGCTTATTCAGGTTGAGTCATGCTGGGGTTCTGAAGTTGTCTGCTATCTGAATTTCAGAATCTCTTGGCATGTCTGGAAAGTTCTCCTTCATAATCTCATGAAGAAGAGCCTCTGTGCCATGCGAAGCAACTTCATCACCTTCAGGGATTCCTATAAAGTGAATATTAGTTTTCTTCAAATTATCCCAGAGCTCTCTGAGAGAGTGATCCATTTGTGCTCTCCATTTGTCTTCCTCTTTGAGCATTTGGGAGCATTCAAAAGCTTTGTCATCAATGTCAGAAATCTTTTCTTCTGCTTGCTCCATTCTGTTACTGAGGGATTCTACTATATTTCTCAGATCTTTGAGGGCTGCAAATTCTTGCCTTGATGTGTCAAAATCTTTGGTGATTTTGTCTTTGAATTCATTGAATTCTTGAGACAACTTTTGAAATGCTCCTTAAATTTCTAACTACAACTTAACCTCCATCTATCTATTAATCTTATTTGCAAACCAAATTCTGAATTTGATTTCTGACATATCAGCCATCTGTTTGTGACTGAGATCTTCAGTTGCATCTACCATATAGTTCCTCGGGGGAGTACTACTCTGGTTATTTATGTTACCAGAGTTTTTCCATTGATTCTGCCTCATGTTATTTTACACCATTTTGCTAGATGAGCAAATAAGGTGAAGTTGGGTTGGAGGGCTCCTGGAGTAGTGATTAACAATCCCTTTGCCCAAGAGCTGGAACTGGTGTCTGTACCTTTTCCCCTAGAGCTTTGCAAAGGGCCCATACAGTGCTACAACCTGAGACACTGGGGACTTACTTGGTGTGATGGGGCTAAATAGCTCTGTCTTGGTTTCAGCTGGTCTGTCCTACCCTTGTTAATTAGTGACTCTGGGTTGAAGTCTCAGCTGTGGAAAAATACCAGCAATTAAGTCACCCCACCCGCTATGGGCAACTGGAAAAGGAAAATCAAACCTTCTCATAAACCATGCACCCAGCGTACCATTTTCGATATTCCTCGCGTGATTGCTCCAGTCCGAGAGATCCAAATCAATTGTCCCAGTCAGCACTGGTCTCAAGCAGGAAGGTTCAAAAGGTCTCCGGCAACTAGATACCAGAAGTCTGCTGGAAGCTTGAGTATGACTCGTTTTGATGCTCCGTGGAGTCAGAAGGCCCCCCACTTTGAGCAAATGAATTAGTCTGGGAAGGTTGATGCCTCCTTCCCCACCTTGCACCTCTGTCACACTCAGTCATTGGTAATCCCACAGGGCTATGACCCAGTCCCCTCCAATGAGCAAATGCTCCTCCAGGGGGTTGTGCCTGCCTGAGTCACAGGGAGATCTATATCTCCTTGGCCAGATAGTCTCTGCTACTATCCGGCAGGGGGAGCTGAGGCCTGATATCCTTGAGTGGTTATTGGAAGCTGGGGGCAGTCACTCAGTTCCAGCCCCACCCCTGATTGATGTTGCTGACACTTGCATTTTCACAGAATGTGTGATTCTGTCCTGCCTATCTTCCCCTGTGGACCAGGTGCTGTTTGAGTTCACAGAAACTGCCACTCAGCCCCGGTCTGTGCTGCTGCCCAGAGCTGATGTGTCTGTCTCTACTGCTGTCTGTGTTGGGGTGGGAGGGGTTAGAGCTCATACTCAGCTCTGAGTCCCAGCCTCTGCCTGCCTGCCTTTGTCTCAGCTATGATCCCCTGAGGGCTGGGTGCTTCTTAGGCTCACTAAAGAAGTCCTGGCTCAGCTCCGCCCTGGGAGTATGCCATCTCTGCACACACATCTTCTACTCTCTGTTCCCGCCATGCCCTGCCCAGACTGGTACCGCTCAGGCATACCCTTTACTCATAGGGTCTATGTTACCGTCCCAGATCTGTTCCGCCAGTGTCTGCCACCCCAGAGAGACAGGGAAATCTCTCCAAAATATCACCAGAGACATGAGCCCTATTGTTCCTGCTGCTGCGGCTGCTACTCTGTGCCGCAAGGCACTGCCTCTCCCGTATCGTTCCTTCAGTCCACTGTCTTCTCCTTACCCCGTGTTACAGAATTAACACAGACCTGCAACAGCCCATGCCCTGTCCAAACCTCTCGAGAAAATGCCCAAGAATCTGGACTCCATGGGGGACAGGCTTCTAGACCTCGGGGTGAGAGTGGAAGAGAATGCTGGGAGTTCCAAATTGCAGGTAGAGAATATACAGTTTTATGCCTGGCAGGAGAGTGCCATGGTATCCTAGTAGGGTAAGGAAGTCCAGTTTTTAGAGGGTCTCTACCATGGGATAAAATAGGAGGACGTTTGAACTCTGCTTGCTTGTTTGTAGAAAGTATACTGCAAGCTGTCCCGTCCGCTTGGTGATGGATTTTTGTACCTATTGTTTGTTTCCTCGCAGCTCACCTCTGCAGGGTTGATGTGTGTTCTTCTCTCTTAGCTCAGCTCCAAACCATCAGCTTACTTGCTAAACTCTGTCCTTTAACTCTCCTTCTGGACGGGAGCCTCTGTGGAAAGCTGGCTCCAGTCAGCCATCTTGCCTCCATCCTATTTTTTTCTTGGGGAAGAAACTATAAAAACTTAAGATAAATGGCAATGGCCTGGAAGCAAACCATAAAATACAGATTGAAAGTTTTAAATGTTATGATACAAATTAGCTTAGCTAATTGGCTTCCTTCCCTTATCAACATATTTCCTTTTAGTTATCAATCCTCCCCTCCCCTACCAGCACCAGCACCAAGACACAGAACTTATTCCCATCTTGCAAGTTTACTTCTGCTCCAATTGCACAACCTAGCTCATAAGAACAGAAACAAACATAAGTGTTCTCCTTACAATTTCACCTGCGCTTCATTTTCTTTAGGGGAAGGTGAGGAGCTTCAGGGTGATTTTAGAAAGACTTATTAGTGGCTTTGGAAAAGATATATTAGGCAACTGGAGAGAAAATGGGATTTATGATGTTTATATCTAGCTATCCTTCATGTGTGCCTCTTAGAATGATTTAATACTTATCTTGGGAAGGAAGCAGTTTTATATTTTAAAATTCTCCAAACCAAGACTTGATTTCTCAGTTTCTAACACTTCCTATCTGTTCCTGCAAACAGTGTGATTAAAAGGTGTGCACAGATTTGCAGCTCTCATATACAGAAAGCACTTTTTTTTTTTTTTTTTTACAGAAAGCTGTCGCCTTGGGTAGAGTGCCATGGCATCATAGCTCATAGCATCCTCCAACTTGGGCTCAAGTGATCATCTTGCCTCAGTTTGTTTTTATTTTTTAGTAGAGATGGGGTCTCACTTTTGCTCAGGCAGTCTCAAACTCATGAGCTCAAGCAATCTACCTGCCTTGGCCTCCCAGAGTGCTAGGATTACAAGCATGAGCCACTGCGCCCAGCCTACAGAAAGTATTTTTATATTAAATGGCACAGAGATATTTTATGGCCAAAAGCTTCCAAACTTCCATATCTTGATGGGTTGTGGCTTGTGTTATATGAAGATTTATCCTACCCACAAATTTTATTTCGTTTTTCTTTTTTACATAATTTGTCAAGAGTTTTATCTCAAATAATTTAAAATATTAAGATATCCCAGAAATTCTCATGGTTTCATCTTTTCACCAAAGCTCACATAAATAAATTTCATGAAACAACTTCCTTGAATAACACATAATACACATGGGTGTTTGGACCTTTTTTGGGGGGACATGGTATATGGAAAGAGCTTTCGGCTGGAATTCAGATCTGAACACTCTCCCTGGCTTTGCCATCAACTGTGTGGCCTTTGGCAAGTTGATAATTGGCTCTCATAAAATAGAACCAATGATCTAGATCTCTGAAGGCTGGTTTACTTGAAAAATTCTGTGGTTAAGTCCACATGCTTGGTCAAGGGGGGTAGCTGGGGGAGGCTAACAGTGTTTTACTTTCAAATATAAATAGCTTGAAATATTTCAGGCTGGTTTGGTGGTTGGTAGACAAGGCCAGTTCTCACATGTGAACCTGCATTATGGCTTTGCTGCTTCTTTGCAGAAACCCTGTAAGCTGTAAAAGTTACCGAAATCCTTAACCACAAATGTGTCTCAGAGGCAAACATTCTCATGTACTTCTTCTCTAAGAGTCTTCTTCCATAAAAGTGGTAGTTTTAAGAACAAACAACCCTTAAGAATGCCCTCAATGTGTATGCTTTTATGTTTTTCAGAAAAGAGTGTGTTTGGCTGAAAGTAAAAATAATAAAAACCTTTCACTATCTTAAACTCAGGGAAATAGCAGGAATATTTGCTCTAGATGAAATCTATTTGCATTTCCATGATAAGAATCATCTGAAAAGGGCGGCACCTGTGGCTCAAAGGAGTATGCACCAGCCCCATATGCCAGAGGTGGCGGGTTCCAACACAGCCCCGGCAAAAAACTGCAAAAAAAAAAAAAAAAAAGAATCATCTGAAAAATTTGAGAAAACATAACAGATACTCAGACTCCATCCCAAACCTTCCCAGTCAGTATCTATGGGGCAGAATCCAGGCATCTGTATTTTTCACAAGCTTTCCAACCTGCTGCCAACATCTATCAAAGATTGAAAATCACTGGTCAGGGTCATGGAACAACCTGGTGATACCGTATCATTACAAATTTTAAGTGCAGATCCAAATGTAAAATATTCAAATGAAATACTTGACCACAGATTTTTTTTATTCTACTACTGTAATTACAGAAAAATGAAAATAATCAGATTCCACTTTCATAAATGAACATCAAATTTATTCATATAGCTTCTGGTTTTAAAATCTTATGTTTTTCACTTTCTTTAGTACAGAGTATCTGCACTATACAAATTCATGTAAGATATGACTGTGATTAAATGAGATGCCAAACTTGTCCAGTGTTCAGTTAAAGCATATTCTAGGAAAAAAGAAGAGTTTGATAACAATTACCTCATTTTCTAGAGCAGGTTGTGATAGGGAGAACCACAGTGAATTAGAAACTC
The DNA here is from genome assembly GCA_963573935.1 of Arctocebus calabarensis. Classification (NCBI taxonomy): domain Eukaryota; kingdom Metazoa; phylum Chordata; class Mammalia; order Primates; family Lorisidae; genus Arctocebus; species Arctocebus calabarensis. Next base: position 7,817 of record CAUYON010187029.1, read on the forward strand.
AGCCCACTTTGGCTTATGCCAACTGTTGCCAAGCAGGAATGAGTAAACTCTGCAGCCAGATTTTTTTTCTTTTCAATCTTTCACACAATGGTATAAACTGGGCTGGGGTCACACATGTAATCCCAGCACTTTGGGAAGCCAAGGCAGGAGGATCCTTTAAGGCCAGGAGTTCAAGATCAGCGTGGGAAATATAGCAAGACCCCTGCCTCTATGAACAATTTAAAAAAGAGGTAGTACACACCTCTAGTCCTACCTACTTGGAAGGCTGAGCCAGAAGGATCACTTAAGCTCAGAGTTAGAAGTGGCAGTGAGCTGTGATTGTGTGACTGCACTCTAGCCTGGGCAATACAGCCAGACCCTATTTCAAATAAAAATTTAAAAAATATTAATCATGGGTAAAAGTAAGTATGCACTATCTGAAAAAAGTGGAAAACATTAAGTGGACAGGAAAAATGGTCTAAAAGGGCCCATGAGGAATTTATTCTCTGACTTCAGAAAATCTAACATAATAGAAGGAAGATTAAATCTAATTCTTTTATTTTCTCTCTAGTAGGACAAGGTTAAGTGGTTAAAACTCTGACTTTTTCCTAGGTCAGAAAGTCTGTAGTGAGATGGAAGCTATTAAAAATGATGAGGAAATGGTAATTCCAATTATAGAAGGGATTATACAATGCCATGTCCCTGTACAAGGAGCAAATTAAGCCAGAGTTTCTCAACTGGTATTATCTTGAACCATTCACAGATGTACTATCAAAGTTTGAACAATGTGCAAAATAAATGTGGCCCCACCAGAGTGCTTGTCACTGATATGTTCTTTCTTTTCAGGCCACATAAGATAACTTCTGCATTTTGTTGTGTGGTCATAATAGTTCTGGTCAAGAAGGGACAGGAAAATTGCATGTGTCTATGCCTGGAAAAAGCATGTAATTGTTGGTGTAGAGCTATTCAGTCTTCCATTTGGATGACCATCCAGAAAGTTCAAGATAGAGGCTGTTTCACCAGCCTGCATCCCTGAGTGTCTGAACCAAATAGGGTGCCTCTGCCAACTGGCAAATGGATATGTCTGTAGTATGCAGACATGAAATACATACCTTTATTTTGAGGATTTCTGTTAACTACAACTATGATATAGCTTTCTTTTCCTTATGACTATATGGGAGAACATTTTGGTGAGAAGACCAAACAGGATCTCAACCAGGTATTTGGTGCTAAAGGTTCATCACATTCAACATGCCATAAATGATTACAGTTTTATCTGAAATTTTATTCCTACAAATTGGGCATCCAAAATGTTTATTATTTGAACATATACCTTTTGCACAAACTTTCAAAGTTAACTGTTTTAAATTCCAGATTATTGCTGCCAGGTCTTTGGTAGTCCTTATTACCACTAGAGGGAGCCATCTGCATTGTTTTCTGCCTAACGTGGATCGCCAAGGAGACCGTGAGAAACATCTAGGTAGGTACACCTGGAGAGAAATGAATTCAGGTCTAGACACTTTCCCCCTACATGTATACTAAAACTGCTAGTGCCAGGCCAGCTGGATAGAATCACCTGGAAAGTTTTAACATACAAGTACTCCAAAGGCTGATTCAGTAGGTGTAAAGTGAGGTTCAATAATGTGTATTTTTTTGAAAAATGCTCACCAGATGCTTCTGATGCAGAGCTAGGTTTGCTACCACAGGTAATATTTCAAAAAACTGTCTTTTTCAAAGAGTTTTGCCATTTGTAGTGCATTTTGACAGGGATTAACCTAAGTCCAGCCAGATAAAAATAGAACCTCCTAAGAAAAGAATTTCAACAAAACACTTTACAATGATAATAAACCATAGGTACAAAACATTGTTATCTTCAAATTTAAATTTATTAAGACATTCAGCTATGTCTGTCAGTCTACATCCAAATTTACTACTAAAAATAAAATAAAAGTCACATCCCACATTAGGAAAAACACTTTTTGAGCCAAGCCTATTGTATAAATAAATGACTAGTTTCTTTTCATATCAAAAATCCCATAAAAAATTACATTCCCCCCTCCCTGGTTCTACCTGTAGCCATGATGAATGTAAAAATTTAAATATGACACATTCTTGTCAAAGGTGCAAAGTCTATTAACAGCTTTAAAAGTGGCATTTGCAGAATGTGATCATACAGTTATGTACTCATTCCCAAAGTGCAAATAATGCCATAATTTAACACTGTTTTGATCCAGTTGCAAGAATTAAACATTACACAGGATTGAAAAGTACACCCAGGGCCTCTATCAGTGCCCTAAAGCCCTTCCCACTTTGGTCTCCTTCACTAAAGTGGACTCCAAAGTGTTCATTAGACTTTTAGTTTACTTCACACAGCCGATAAAGTATACAATATATTAACAAAAGTTTCATATACATCAAAATATTGAAGACTCTGTCATAAATTTCGAGAGTCTCAGATTACTTGAATGCACCCTCAAGGCCTAAGTGGCCACCCTTCCCTTCCCTAAAGCACATACAAAGTATGAGCGTGATTCAATCTTTGAATACAATCAATGCTTCTACATCTTTGATTTCATTTCCATGCTGTATAAGACTTAATAATCACCTGCCTGAGTTCCAATTAATTAAGGGAAAAGGGGGTGGAGAAAATGGCTGGTCACTACTCATACTTGATGATGAGAATGATCTGTCCCATGGAAAGTGAAAGATCAGTTCTACTTTTGCCTGCTTCTTCCCATGCTCTGTCCTCATGGTCTTCCTTACCCTCTTTCAACACTCAAATCTGATTTTATTTATCCCTTATACATCAGGGGAAGTTTCTGGAGTTGCTGAGGTTGAATTTTCTTGGCAAACCTCTACAAAACATCAGCATAGAATATATAAATACATTGTGATTAGCATACGTTGCAAAATTTTTCCCACAATGTTAGGGGATGAAAGCAGGTGACATCCACTGACAGTACTTCCTGGATTAGATCCTTAGAATGTCAGTTTTCTGCCTGATCACCTCATACATTCATTCCTGAAATTGGAGCATGAATTCCATCTTAACTTCTCTTCCAGAGTACTAAAGCAACTTTCCTGCTTCTTTTCCTTTAGGCTGACTCAACAGGACATGCTTCATCTTTTGCACTATGAGGATATTCTTTAGGGTCACAAGCCCCTTCCTGGCTATCAAGTCTTCTGGCAATGTGCTCATTATTGTCCCTAGAACTTTCCTGTATCCTGGTTCCTGGAGGATGCTCTTGGCCTGGGGGTTCAGTACCTTCTTGAAGCATGACATTTTGCTCAGCTCCAGCATGAGGCTGTGGAACTGGTTCAGTTCCAAATCCTGGAAACTGGGAGGAGTTTTTGAGGTGGCAGTGGCACAGAGGACATGTCTCCTGGACATATAGCCATTTCTTTAGACAGCCTGCATGGAAGAAATGACTGCAAGGTGTGATCACAGCAGATTTCATGTCCTAAAAGAGGAAAAGGAAAGGCATCTCATAAATGTTTACTATCTAAAATCTTTAGTACTACCCTGAAAAGTTCTGGTTCAAACATTTCTTTCCCACAGTAGAAAATGTATAACACAGATCTTAGAATAAAACTTACTTTATATTTCAGTAATAACACTACTGCCATCAGAGACCCCTTTATTCAAGTAACACAAGAAGCACTGGCTAAGTAATTTTTTTTAAATAGAAGTAAAAACTAAAAATGAGAAAGGAAATACCTTCTTAACTGTGTTTGCCTTTGTGAATTGCAATGGTTATACAAATGTAGCAGTATGATTACTGCGTCTCCTCTAGTATGACATGAGTATAATTAGAACCTCAGAAAATCTGATAAAAGACAGGACTTTTTTTTTTTTTTAATTGTTGGGGATTCACTGAGGGTACAAGAAACCATGTTACACTGGTTGCATTTGTTAGGAAAAGACCCTCTTACAATCGTGTTTTGCCCCCAAAAGGTGTGGCACACACCAAGACCCCAAGACCCCACCCCCCCTTACTCCTTCCCTCTCTCTGCCTCATTCTTCTTCTCTCTGCTCTCCCCTTCCTTCACCCCCACCGTGTCAATAATTGTCATTAATTGTCCTCATATCAAACTTGAGTACATGGGATTCATGCTTCTCCATTCTTGAGATGCTTTACTAAGAATAATGTGTT
>CAUYON010187031.1:0-15076 GCA_963573935.1 Arctocebus calabarensis
CTAAATCTACTTGCTTAGCTTTCCTTTAGATTCTGTGAGGTACCCAACAGCCTTTTGGTCATCTTCATCCAATACTTTTCTGCCCCATATAAACTAGTTTGTCACATGCAACAAAGAGAACTTTTTACTAAGGCAATAGTCTGACATGATGACTGTGGCAGGGTTACTCTGCTCCCATCACAGCCATTTTTCTGGCTTCCTGGATTCCCACGTCGACTACATTTCCCAGACTTCCTTGAAGTTAAGGTAGGGAACACGTGACTGAGGTCTAGCCTGTGGAAAGCAGGTAGAAGTGATGGGCCTGAACCATAAAATCTCCCTCTCAGGATTCTCCGCTTTTTTCTTCCTGTTTGACCTTGGAAGCCGCATATTAAAGTTGGTAGTGCTATTTCCCGTGAGAAGGGTGAAGCCCGGGTCCCTGGATCACCATAGGGAAGGCTGCCCCTGGAATGCCTGCTTAGAATGTGAAGTGAGCATGTAATACCTTTTTGCATATTCCATTAAGCTGTGGGGATTTAGGGTATGTTTGTTCCAGCTCCTCGCATGTCCCAACTAACTGAACGATCTCATGTCTCAGGCGGTTTGTTGTCATGAAAGACTATAGGGGGATTCCCTGGGCAAAGAAAGGACCAGCCTCCTTCCCAGAAGCATCTTTGAGGCACTGTCCATGATGCTGATGGAAATGGGTGACCTCCCCTCTTCACCCGGCACTTCTCCTAGGATTTCTCAAGGAGTCTTTGAAAAGAAAAACAAATACAAATTCTGCTCCAGATCTTCCAGTTCCAGAGAATCCAATGTGAACAGAGCCCCCTGGAAGCGGGCAGCTGCGGTGGCCCTGGTTTTCCCCACCAATCAAATGGTGATTTGGAATAGGGAAGAATTTGTAGTTTTATTTTTCACAAGTCCTTACGCTGAGACAGATGGTTATGATGCCAAAACCTTACATTATTTATGAGGCTGTGCAGTGTTGGAGAAAGGCCTGGCCTGGCCGTTTGTAGCCCTGGATGTGCCACATGGGCGGCCGGGTCCTGCTCTCTTTCTCCTTGGTTTGCAAAGTGAAGGTGTGGGGAACAGAAGAGTTTTTGAGGTGCCTTCCAGGGCTACTAGCCTATGTAATTCAGTATCTGCATGCCTAGAGGACAGAGGGTAGATGCATTGTGAAAATGAAATGAAAGCAGGGAGGTGAGCCCACAGTGGTGTGACCTGTGCTCCCTGACCGGAATCTCTGGGTTGCCTTTCTCCTCCCCCCCACCCCCAGAGCTGAAAACAGCCACCCAGATGGGTGGCTCCATGAAGCCCGCCTCTCAGGGTGCTGGGGACAGCACGTTGGAAGGGAAAGGTTGCCACAGGAAAAAGAAGCGAGCTGCGCGTCTGTGACCTAGACTGACCATCGCTGTGGAAGGCTGAACCGGGGAGGCTGGCACAGGGCCAGAGCTGTCACCGTCTGGGCATCTGAGCCCAGGGAGCCCCCGAGGTCAGCTGTCTCCCCAGAGTGGAGAGCAGCCAATTCTCACTGTCTCAGCTGCCAGCTGCCACCAAATCACAGCATAGAATACAAGGGACCAAAGACCGCCCATATTGCCCACACCCGCTTCTCTGACTACAGCCAAGGTTAGGAGGGGCCCTGGCACATGGCACTTGCTATCAGCAAACCTTGGCAGGAGGGTCTAACCATGTGTGGGCCATTCACCCCTTTGGCATCTGGGGGAGCCTATGGACCCCTTCTCAGGATGATGTATTTAATTGCAGGAAATAGAATTACAGAGGAAAGCAATTATATTGAAATGTAGTTATCCAAATATTAAAAAACAACTTTGGGATGCAGTAATATATGTGCTTCTTTATTAATGCATAAATAACAAGATTTAGTGGCAGATCTAATAACCACTATCATTTCATACTAGCGGGAAGTGTAAGCGATCTTTAGAGATAGCAGCAACAACTCTGATGTGCTCTGAAGATAGCTGTGGTTTCTACTGGTGACAGTCACAGGTACTGATGCTGCTGCTATGGTTTGTTGCCTACATTCATAATGGAAGGAAGTGCTTGATTTTAGGTTAGCAAAACTAAAGATGCAGTTTTTTTTTACCCTTCCAAGTTCATAGACCCTTGATTACTATACTATGCACTGATCCCTCGGCCTGGTGGCGGATGGCTACTAGGGAACAGAAATGCACTGGGTGTGGCTGGGGACACAGACAGAGCCGCAGAGCCATTCTTTCCTCATCTGTCAGCAGGACAGGTTGGACTAGATCAGGATTGGCTAATGTGAGCAAAGTGCTACCTCCCCGCCACCTTTCTGCCCATGGTAAATGGTGCTAATTGATCGTGGCTGACTCTTCAAGGGGCCTGGAGACCCACAGAACACTTCGCAGCCCGATGCTCTAGGCAGCCACCACTAAATGATTGTAGCTGGCACCAGAATGAAACCAATTTGCCATTCCAGGGCTGGAAGCTCTTGAAGGCTCCTTTCAGCCCTGACGTGATATGATTACCCATGATTAAAATATGCTCCCTGCCCTCAAGGAACTTTTGAACTGGTGAGCATCTTAAAGGTCGCCAGGGAGCAAGGGGGAGTGCCTCCCTACATAGTTCCTCACCAGGCATTCAGTCATTTCACAGTCAGGGCATCGATTTTACTTTTCGACTTGTAATTTCCACCTCCTGGATTCCATTATCACTCGCTCAATATACGATGCTTCGCCATTTCTCTGGCCACCGCTCTGAGCCCCATGCATTGCTGAACATAAGCAGAAGACATTGCCTAAAACGCATTACTACCTGGAAGTAATGATTGGGTTTTAACACAGTCAAGACCTTGATGGTTTCTGTATATAAGCAATCATTCCACCTTCCTCCTTCCCAGTCATGTGGACTTCCCAGAAGGGATTCAGAATTAACCCCATGTGCTCAAGCCAAAAACTTGGCTTACTCCAACCTCTTCAGTGCAAGCTCCTTCCCTTATGTGTGAAACACCCCAGCAGCTGGACGCTGCTGCTCTTGCCTTCTGTTTCAGACATGCTGCTGTGAACAGATTCTTGGGAAGAGACCCAAATCTGTCCATTCATAGCTGCTGGAAACATCTCTTTATTAACACAATGAGGAAGTATGATGTAGTGGCCCACGATTCTCAAAGCGTGGATTCTAGCCCCACAGCATCGGCATCACACAGACACTTGTTAGGAAAGCCAATTCTTGTCTCTAATGTGTCAGAGCCTCTGGAGATCTGGCCTGGCACTCTGCATTTTAACCAGACCCTCCAGGGGATTCTGATGCACTCAAGAGCGAGAACCTTTGCTTTTTAGGCTAAGAGTTAGAACCTTGGCTTGAAACCCAACTGGACCATGCCTGTGCCTACCTAGATGTTCACCTTTTTGGGCCATAGCTGCTTCCTCTGTAAAATGGGGGTGGTAATGTCTGCCTGCCTAGCCTCACAAGAAGATTGCCTGATGGACTAGAGCAGTGAGAACAGTTTGCAAAGCCCAATGGAAGGTCAGTCGTTATTTTTAGTGTTAGCCATGCCATGGCAGTTGCAGGATGGTTGTGAGGGGATGGGGGGTGGAGTTAGGAATGAAGGGGAGATTTGATTTAAGCCGAGGGACTTGAATTTCACTCAGTCAGAGAGATGTGGGGATCATTGTTTTTTGGTTTCTACGGTGCAGACACTCCAGGCTCAGCTCTGACCCTCATTTCTCTCCAAGGCATACCTGGCTGACGTGGTGTCACCAACCTCTACTGACTGACTTTCTGGAGACTTGACCTCCCCCACCTCAAAGTCACAGGTATTTGAATCCCCCTGTAATTCCGGGTCAATTAAAATTCTTGTGTCTGAGTGGCCTTTGGGGGAGGGGATTCCAGGGTAGCAGCAGTCATGGCAGTGGAAACAAGTGACAAAGCAAGCGGGGCTATTTTCATCCCCAGCTGCCCCCTTCAATGTGTAAAAACAAAGACCACGATGAGGGGCTCTTGGCAGGTGAGCAGGCAGATGGGATGACTTTACCTTCCCAGTTTAGCCGGGCAGGTGTTCTGTCAACCTCAGATCAAAGCAAACAGAAGGCAGAAGAGGGAACATCTGGTAGAAAAGTCCAGGGAGCCCAGAGGGCCAGTTCTGCAAGCAGACTCAGGCACTGACCTGTCTGTGGCCCTCACTGGGCATGACCAGAAAGATATGCATCTTGTCCTCTAACTTTATTCACTCCAAGAGCTTGACTTAGCTCAACCTTGATACACTTAGGGTACCAATTAATTTTCTCAGCAACCCAACCAAGTGAGAACTAGGATTATCCCCATTTCACAGATGAAGAAATTGAGGGACAGGGAATTAAATGACTTGTCTATGTGATAGAGCTGGGATTTAAACCCAAGAATCTGGCTGCAGAGCCCATGATCTTAACAGTGACACTAGATGACCTTTCCCCAACACATCAGAGAGATTTCAGGATTTCTTAGGAGCTAGAATATTTTCCTCTAAAGAGTCACATCTTAAATCCATGTTCTGCTCCTTGGGAAAAACTTTGAAGTTTGGACCTAATGGAAGAAATCAGAAAATTAAGGTTAACTGTATAGATAATTAAAAATGCCTAATACAAAGGAAAAACAAACACAACTTCAAACTACAGTTCATTCAAATTATAAAGCGAAACCACAACCAGACTGAGAACAAAAGATATGGTTGATACAGTTATTTTATAAAGGAGTTCATCTGAACTGATAAGGAAATATTAACATATGAGCAAAATACAAAGAAAGTTATATATTTATATTATGCAGACATGGTATAAAAATATAAAATAATTTTAAGTGTAATTATCCCCAAATTCTAAAATACTGTCATAATATCTAAATGTTTGAGAGCTCATAGTAAAACTATAAATCACACACACACACACAGAGCTTGTACAGGTTTAAAAAGGTACAGCAACAATAATGTCTGTTTTCTTTGTTCTGGTGATCCTAATACTGGGAGTTTGTCCCAAAGAAGGAAAAAGTAGGTCAGCTGATATTAGATGCCTCTCTTCTTCCGTTTGAGCGCTGCTCCTAGTCACTGTGCTGGTCTCACACCTGAGGCCCTTGGCGATGACATCTGGACCAAGGGAAGGAAGGCCCAGGGCATTCTGGAATCCCCACTCCACTCTGTATTGGTTTAGTGCCAGGGTAATTATTGCTGGAATGATCAACATCTCAAAAAATATATATGGCCTAATAAACACACGAAAAGATGCTCAACATCATTAGTCATTAGGGAAATGTAAATCAAGACCACATGAGATAGCAGTTTACATCTTTGGGACAGCTATAAAAAAGGAAAGAAAGGGAAAATAACAAGTGTTGGTGAGGATGAGGAGAAATTGGAACCCTCTTGTGCTGCCATTGGGAGTGTAAAATAGTCCAGATACAGTACAAAACAGTTTGACGGTTCATCAAAAAGTTAAACATAGAATCACCATATGATCCAGTAATTCCCCTTCTAGGGATATACCCAAGGGAATTGAAAACATCCGTTTGTACAAAAACTTTACACAAATGTACCCAGCAGCACCGTTCATAATAGCCAAAATATGGAAACAACCCAAATGTCCATCGATGGGTAAACAATATATGGCCTGTTCATACAATGCAATAATTGTTCGGCCATAGAAAGGAATGAAGTCCTGATACACGCTACAACACAGATGAGCCTTGGAAACATTATGCTAAGTGAAAGAAGCCAGACACAAAAGGATGCAGACTGTATGATTCCATTGATATGAAACGTCTGAAATAGGCAAATCCAGAGAGACAGAAGATAGACTGGTGGCTGCCAGGGGCTTAGGGGAGAGGAGAATGGGGAGTGGCTGCTTCATGGGTACAGGGTTTCTTTTTAGATGGTAAAATGTTCAGGAATTAGATAGTGGTGATGCTTTCACCACATTCTAAATGTATTTAATGATGTTGAGCTGCATACTTTAAAATGCTTATGATGGTGCATTTTATGTTATGTAAATTTCACCTCAATAAAATACACACACACAGAGGGTGTCCATAAAGTTCGTGTGCAATTTAAAATAGTTGTCTCTCTCGCTATATGACCAGGGACCCCTGCTCTGGACCAGGCACTGTGGTAGGAAGGCCACTCTGTTATTTTTAACTCTTAGAACAAGCCCTAGGACTGAGGTAGATACCAACATCCTCATTTTACAGGCAATGGGGCAGTCAGCAGCCTGTGCCCTGAGCAAGGTGACACAGTGGGAGATTTGGGAATTGGGTCCAGGTTTTCACTCCCAAGGTGTGGGGACCTTCTGAGAGGGTCCCTCCTACTTACATGGTACAGCTCACAGGCCTCAAAGAAATCCCCACTCAGAGGACCACACAAAAGCACACGGCCATTGAAGTGGCACACACTGGTGTATGTGTACGTGAAGAGAGGCTGTTTGTACCCCAGTCCCCCCCACAGTACCGACAAGCTGACTCTATCACGGACTAGCTGGAGGGCCTCGAAAAGATCTTAGTCTCAGTACCAGGCGAGGGGCAGCCTGGTACAGGGAATCCAGTGCGACCTTGGCTACACGTAGAACTGCGGTCAGCTTCTGCAGCAGATGTTCTTGGTGCCCCAGCCAAATTCCTCTGGCACTCATCAGTTCCAGAACATTCTCCCAGGGCATGAGAACCCCACTCAAGGGCTTGGCAGCAATGCCTCTGCGAGCATCTCCCAGGCGATCATGGATGGGAACTAGAAGATAAACCCTATCTCCACCACTCCTCAAGTGGGGTGATGCTGAGGTGTCTTTTATGGAGCTTCTCTGAGAAGCCCAATGGATGTGACCCCCAGGGCCTCACTCTGGTGAATTTCTGGATAACATGTCGTTTACAGGTTGCTTCCTTTCCCTGCCTCACTTCTCCACTGCCAAATAAATCACTTGACCCTAAATCCTTCTTTCAGGAGATGTTTCTGGGAAAGCTCAGCCTATGAGGCCTTCGCTCGGTCATCCTTGCTATATAACCTTGGATGAGTCTTTTACCCCCTAGAGCCTTTCAGGAGTGTTCTAAGTGAGGAGGCTGACCCAGGGGAGGTGTTCAACGTCATCCAGATTATTAATCTGATTAGGAAAGACGTGGAGGCAAGATTAGTTATTATAGATGCTATTCCCACACACCTGAGGGATTCCACACAAGCCAGATTGCAATAGCAGTGGGGAATTTTCAAGTGAAATCTGACCACTTAGGGGTGGGAGACTGAGTCAGCCTAGAAAATTTTGCCCTAAGCTACATGTTTGTCAGCCTTCAGCCTGTGTCTCAGCCCACAGGGCAACTTCTTGGTCAGTCCAGCGGTTCGGTGAGAGAGTAGAGGTAGAAATAGGTATGAAGAATGTCTGGAGAGACAGACCCCTTTCTTTTGGGATCTCAGGTGTCCCTGTGGCCGAAACCACCCAAACAAAGGTAACCTTTGGATTGGCTCTGCCTGGGCTTCTGCTGTGCTGCCCAGAACGCTCCAGAACAAGGATGACAGGCTTGGGAGGCGAGGCCAGACCTCTGGTTTGGCAGATGGCCTTCACCTTCCCCTAGGCCTGGCTGTTTCCCCTGGCTAGGCTGGCCCTCGGCTGGCCTTGGGGCTGGGGTAAGGGTAGGGGTTTCTGGGCATCTCCCGTGGAGAGGCAGAAAGTCTCTCTGCTTTCTTCAACGTCAGGCTCGCTGCAGGTCTGGCTGTGGGCTTGTTTGCTTTCAGTCCTGTGTGCTTTTTCCTCACACACACAGCTGACTGATTTCCTTGTCAGAGTGTGTGCGTGTGTGGTGGGGGTGGTGGTGGGAGCGCGGTTGTCTGTAAATGAGAAAGAAGTAAATAAAATACCTCAGGTGGGCGGACCTCTGTCCTGTGTGCCCAGGCTGCCAGCCTGACACCTGCCTGGGGACTTTGGGCATAGCCCTGGCCCACAGAGGAGTGGGACTGTCTGGAGGGGTGGGTGTCTCTAAGCTGTAACCTTGGCGTCTAGGCCCTCGGGTGACTCCCCTGGGTGGCTGGCTGGTTTTGGTGAGCTCCGTAGCTGCTGAGGCCGCCTCCTGCCTCTCTGCCACATTCTTTTTCTCAGACAAACAGATTCCTTTGCTCGCTGGAACAGCCGAGCTGGAGGGGCAGCTGTGAAAACAAACACGCGGCAGCTGACTAGAGGGCTGCGGGCTGTTTTCTGGGGTCTGCCTGGGCCCATAACTCCCTCCCAGCCACAGTGGGTGCCCTGGCTCACACCCAGGAAGGGGGGGTAGGCCCAGTCCCTTTGCTTCCTGGGAGTGGGCCAGCCCTGCTCCCTGATTTTTCTCACAATGGCTGTCCTCAGGTGGTTCTTGGCAGGCCAGGCTCACTCTTCAAGGCCCCTGACTGGCTGTGACTATCTCTAGCCAAACCTGGAGAGAAAATATTTAGAGAAGGGGCCCCTCTTCCCTCCTGAGCAGAGTTGGCTCTTGGGGCACTGGGGGTGGTCTTGGACCTCCCTCCTAAAACAGTCTGGGGTGCCTTGGGTGAGGGTAGGGTCCATCAGGCCATGCTAGGTTTGTGGACACTCATGAGACCGTGGGCTGCGTGGGCAGCTTTACTTTTTCTCTGATTATATTCCACAGTGAGTGAAGAACTATCTGTCTATCGAGACTGGGAAGACCGCTCAGAAGCAAGGAAAATGAGACCCAGACGGTGGTGGTGGCTCACAGCCTGTCAGAATTTCCTCTCTTCTCCCCTCCTTGGCGTAGCATACCCAGACCCAGGCTCACACAGCGCGGGGTTGTCAGCCATGCTGTCAAGGGCCCAGCCAGCAGCTCTCAGCTCTGCAATCAGCCTGTGTCTTCCCTCTGGGCCCAGCTCTTCCAGCACCCGGCTGGCAGAGTGGTATGTGGGAGCCCAGGCCTGGCCTGGCCCTGAACCTGAGGGCACCCAGCCAGGGAGGGGGAGTTGCCCGCAGGTGGTCCCCCTCCGGTAATTAGTCCTTGGGGCTGGGCTACCCCGGGAGGGCGTGGCCCCGACCAGGCAGCTCCCAGCTGCTAAGGCAGGCCCTGAAGGGGGTGAGAGTTGGGGCCTGAGCAGCAAGTCATTCCTTGGAGGGCGACCTGGGTGGCACATCATGGCATCACCATAGGGGATAGTGGTCATGTCATTACCCTAAGCTTGTGAGCACTTTGAAAGCAGGACCTTGACTCCTGGCTTACCTGTCTTCCTGGTCCTCCACTGCTGATTGTCTGTGCCGGGTCAGAGTCATCCAAGCCCTTAGACTCAGACCAGAAAAGTGTACTTTGTTTCCAAGTTGCCAAGATGGCCCTTTCTTAGATTCTTGGGGCTAAAGAGAGTGACTCATTTCACACGGAGCAGGAGTCATTCTTGGTGGTGTTTTGTGTTTATTTCCAGTGGATCCCAGAGCATCAGGGAACAGCATCCGGGGCTCACCAAGGAAGTCATTGCTCAGCTGTGGTCAAATTAGATTGCATTCGAATCCACAGGGAGGAAATAGAGTTGCAAGCCAGGCATCATCTGGAGAGAAAAGAGTTTCCTACATTCCTTTAATTCCTACCCTATGTATTCAGAGGGCTGGGAAGAGGCATTGGGAGAGGCTGTTCCTTCTGGTTTGACCTGACTGTGGGAAGACAGAGCTGAGCTGGAGAAAGGTATCTGAAGGAGCTCTTGAGCTCCCACTTTGGGATCTGGGCCGAGGGAAGAGTGTTCTAGAAGAGAGGGGGCTGTGCCTCAGGCAGTGGCGTGTATGCACCCGCTTGTATTGGGGGCTCTGGGAGGACATAGTTTGGACGCAGCACCACATGTTCATCTGGTAGACTCCACTTTCAAGGAAACTCAGTGGGCGGCACGGTGTGCTGAGACAGGCTTCCCTTGGTTCTTGAGGCCGGCCATGGTGCCCCTGCATGGGCATGTTGGAAGGCAGCCATGTTCAGGGCAGGCAGGCCTAGGCCGAGGGAAGTCAGAGAGAAGCCTCCAGGGAGTCCCTCATGGGTGGGAGGAGGGCGATGAGAGGGTGCCCAAGGACTTGATTCCCCTTCCTGAGCATGTGTCAGGCCCCGTAAGCCCTCGTGGTACAAAGTGTGATCAGAAGACCAGCATCCTCAGCGTCACCTGGGAGCTTGGTAGTAATGCAGAATCTCAGGGTACCCCAGACGTGGGAAGTCTGCACCTGTGTCTTAACAAGCCTCCCCCCGGGGGACCTGTGTGTACATTGAAGTCTGAGAAGCATTAGTGTAAGTTCTATTCCCTCCTTCGTTTGTCCAAGTACCGTCTTGTAGAAGAGAGGGGTGCTGGGGTGGAAATCTGGGTGAGCCCGAGTATTTGCCTACAGGGACCGTTAAAACAACTGTACTGCACTTAGTCTACTCCATACGACTAAATCCCCATCACCCTACCCCATCCTGCTATGCTTGAGAAAGAGCAGGTCAGCTATAGACAAAGTAAAGAACTGGCATCTTCCTTGGCTCATGTGACGGTTATGTGAGCAGATCGTGAGTCTACTACAGGTGGATGAATGTAGCATGGCTCAGAGGGGGAGCCATGCAGCCAAGTTAGCGACAGAGGTGGCATTAGAAGCCACATGCTTTGACCTTGACTTTTCACCACTGCTACTCAAAGTGTGTTCCAAGCGCTAGTGCAGGAACAGCTGTCTGGCACCTGTTCTCGGTGAGCTAACTACAGAAATTGGGAGCAAGCATTTAGAAACTTTTATAGCAAGTTGACAGAGTGTGTGTGTGTTTGTTAAATCTCCTGTTAGAAGTTTGGGCTTGCATTTTATGTGTGTTCCTTTTCCATTTCATTTTTCCAGCAAATCATTTTTATTGTACTTTACAAAAGTATCTGCCCAAGATGGATTGAAAGGAACAAACACAACTTCACCTACATCCTTAGCTACTTGGAGAAACAATGCTCGATGCTGGCCCATTTCAAGTCAACAGGAGGGATTCTGAAAAACAGGGAAACATGGAAGGCTTGCCCCAGCCTGGGCCAAACGGAGCCCTCAAGCCTGAGGGGCCACGCTAATTTGGAAGGTGTGGGTTATTGTTCCTTTGTGTGATCAAGTTTCCCAGACTTTCTGCTATTCGAAAGTGGGGAGCAGGTATTCGAGCCTTGGGCTATGTCATTCCATCTCCCAGAACCCCAGTTTCCTCACCTGCAACTGGGTCACCTGCAAGTGGGTCCGAGGGGCAGTCCTTCCCTGACGTGGCTGCCACCTGCCCTGAAGAAGCAGCAGATCTTCACCAGTACCCCCCCCTGCAGAAGGACGCTGTGTTGGGTGTGAATATCCCGGCACCAGCAACGCCTTTCTTCTCTCCCCAGACCTGGCGCATTCTTGTCTGGCAGAGGAACAAGCAATTTCTTTTTATGAGCCTGCAAACCTCCAGCCTCCCAGCTGGCCGGACGCCAGGGCCAGGCCTGACACACAGGCCGACATCCCCACCCAGACCCACGGCCCTGGCTGCTCTGAATTCTGGAGCGTCTGAGTCACCACCCCTCGGCCGGTCGGCGTCTCTATGAAAGAGTTCAAAAGAATAAAGGAACAGGCTCTCCTGGGAGCCTGCTGATAGCAATCTATGAGCACAACTGCATTGTGGTCTTCTTTTTCTGCTGCCTCTAATCCAGCCAAGCAGGCTGTGGGTGTCTGATGGTGAACATGCCGAGCAGGAGAAGGCAGTCCCCTTCGGAGTCCCCTTCCCAGAGGCCGTCACGCGAGGTGTGCAAACCACACAGCGCTGTTTGTTTCTGTGCACCATAGAGGAGGGTGGGAGAAGGAGGCTTTTCTGGCACATGTGTCTGGGATCCTAAGACCACCCGGCGTCCGCGAGACGTGTGCAGGCCTGAGGTGCACCGTCCACCTGCAGGCCCCGGGTGTCTGGAGGCGGCCTGTTGGATTAGCCCTGTGGCTGGCCCCCTGTTTAATGAGTGTGGCGCCTGGGGTGCAGCTCAACCTCCACTTGTTTAGACAGTCTTGCTGGCTGCGCCACGTGTCCCTTGCACCAGGCCAAGGAGGGGCAGCCCTCTGAGAAAGTCTGTTCTTTCATTCTTTCAGAACTGAGTCCTGCCTTCCCCGCCTTAGGTCAAAAGGGTCTCCTGGGGCCCAGGGAGCTTTATTTCCTGAGGGGCTGAGCCTGGCCCAAGGGGGTTACGGGTGGTAGGGAACACTGGGGGACGCAGGTGACTGACGAGGCATCAGGGGTGGCAGGTAATCCCTCGCTTTCCTGGCTTGGAGCTGAGCGCCAGCTGCATTGCTGCGGCTTCCCTAGGATTTCTTTTCTTTCTTTTTCTTCTTTTTTGAGACAGACTCTCATGTTGTTGCCCCAGGCTAGAGTGCCCTGGTGTCATAGCTCACAGAAACCTCAAAGTTCTGGGTGCAAGCGATTCTCTCACCTCAGCCCCCTGAGTAGCTGGGACTACAGGTGCTGGCCACGATGCTGGCTAGTTTTTTTATTATTTATTTATTTAGTTTTAAATTTTTTTAGTAGTGAGTAGAGCTCTTGCTCAGGTTGGTCTGAAACTCTGAGCTGAGATGCTACAGACGCCTTGGCCTTCCACAGTGCTGGGATTACAGGCGTGAGTCACTGCGCTGGGCAAGATTTCATGCTTGATCACTTTTCAGTGTGGCTCCAACGGAAAGTCACAGGAGCCACTTTTTGGGAGAGGGCAGTGTCTGAGCCCCTTGTTGACAGAATGGTGGGTTTTCCTCAGATGGGAAGGCTGTTGGGCCTTGATTTCTTTACTATCTAAAGTCCTGTTCCTTCCTAGCAGGGCATCCCATGCCACCCTTGACCCTGGTTTTTGTGCTATTCCCAATATTTATATGCCCCTCAGAGGCCAGAGTTTGCTTTACAATATTTATTTTATACACTTTTGATTTTGAAATAATTTCAGATTTGAAAAGTTGCAAAAGTAGTGCTCTGTGCATGTGTGTGTGTGCACACATGCACATACTCTTATGCTTTCCCTCAAAGTTTTGAAATTAAGTTGCAGACATGATGCTTCTTCAGCCCTAAATATTTCAGGGTGCATTTCCTAATCATGGCAAAAACAGCAAGGGCATTCTCTTAAATAGCCACAGACAGTTTATCAAAATCGGGGAATTTACACTGATGTGATATAATTATGTAATCTACAGATCTTATTCAACACTAGTTGTCCCACTAGTGTCTTTTTTGTTTTGTTTTGTTTTTTTTTTGAGACAGGATCTCAGTATGTTGCCCTCGGTAGAGTGCTGTGGTCTCATAGCTCACAGCAACCTCAAACTCCTGGGCTCAATCCTCTTGCCTCAGCCTTCCGAGTAGCTGAGACTACAGGCATCCTCCACAATGCACAGCTAGGTTTTTAGAGATGGAGTTTGGCTCTTGCTCAGGCTGGTCTCAAACTCCTGGGCTCAATCCTCTTGCCTCAGCCTCCTGAGTAGCTGAGACTATAGGCACCCTCCACAATGCACAGGTAGGTTTTTAGAGATGGAGTTTGGCTCTTGCTCAGGCTGGTCTCAAACTCCTGAGTTCACGCAATCCCCCTGCCTCGGCCTCCCAGATTGCTGGGATTACAGGCATGAGCCACCATGTCCAGTCCCACTAGTGTCCGTTAAGACAAAAGAAAAAAATTTTCTGATCCAAGATCTAATCCAGAATGGCACATTGTATTTAGTTGTTGTGTCCCTTTAATCTCCTTTAATCCGGAATAGTTTCTTAATCTGTCGTTGTCTTTCATGACGTGAACGCTTCTGAAGAGTTCAGACTGGCTCTTTTGTAAATTGTCCTTTAGTTGGGCTTTGTCTGATGTTTCTCATGACTAGATTCAGGCGCTGCATGTTTGGCAGGAACTCCACTCAAGTGACACGTATCCTCTGTGCATTGTAGCAGGAGGCACATGGTATCCATTTGTCCTGCTGCTGGTGATGTTAATTTTGGTCACTTGGTGAAGGCAGTGTCTTCTGGCTCTCTTTACTATGTCAGTGTTCTTCCCTTTGTAATTAATAGCATCTTATGGGCAGAGCAATCTTTTCAAAAAAAAAAATGGCAATCAGATTAGATCACCTCCCTTTCCTAGCCTGGCTGAAATACTAACTCCTAATGTTGGTGTGGTTAGCCCTGAGTGATCTGGTGCCTGGTGAACTCTGACTATCACTTCCTATCACATCCCCTTCCCTACCTGCCTGCAAGCACACTGGCCTTCCTGTTCTTCTAGAACACACCTAGCTCATTCTCACCTCAGGGCCTTTGTACTTGCTCTTCCCTCTGCCTGGAATGCTCTTCCTCCAATAATCACAGGCCTGGCTTGTGTCCTTCCGATCTTGGCTTATAGGTCACCTGAGAGAGCCCCTCAGTCACGGCACCACAGTAGCCTGTTTGGGTTCTCAGCAGAGGACTTGCTACCAACTGCCATTTGCTCATCTGTCTCCCCTGGGAGAAGAAAGCAGGGACCCCACGTACCTCGCTCAGGGCTAAGCCTGTGTACGGGGCCTGGCCCACAGTTGTGAAATGAATATTGATTGAAAATTTGCTGAATGAATGCAAGATGAAGGGTTGTTCAGTAATTTGTTGCAAGCTGGGGTCCTAACCCAGAAGTCTTGGAGTCCTGCCAGGTTGTCTATGTTGGCTGCAGCACAGCTCTGCTGGGCTTGTGCTCAATCAGGGCAGATGGTAGCAGAGTAGCCAAGGGCTTTCTGCCTGGTGCCCTTAAGAGGGAGTTGGAGGAGGCTCGGTGCCTGTGGCTCAACAGGCTAATGTGCCAGCCACGTACACCTGAGCTGGCGGGTTCGAATCCAGCCTGGGCCCGCCAAACAACAATGACGGCTGCAACCAAAAAATGGCCGGGTGTTGTGGCGGGTGCCTGTAGTCCCAGCTACTTGGGAGGCAGAGGCAGGAAACTCGCTTGAGCCCAGGAATTGGAGGTTGCTGTGAGCTGTAATGCAACAGCACAATATCCAGTGTGAAAACTTGAGGCTCTGTCTAAAAAAAAAAAAAAAAAAAAAAAAAAAAGAGGGAGTTGGAGGAAACAAAGCTAAGGCATGATGAGATAGGATAGGGAAGTGGAGGCACAGATCTTTCTTACCATCTTCCTTCCGTCTGTCTTTTGTCCCCTGCTTACAGAGGTGGAGGCAGG
>CAUYON010187032.1:0-13365 GCA_963573935.1 Arctocebus calabarensis
AGGGGGACAGGAGCAATATAGGTATACAGTAGGGTACTTTGACCCAACCTTAAGAGCCCCCAACCTCTGGGGGTGCCTGGTTGGGTGATTAGGTCAGCAGCTCTTTGCCAGCCATGCCCAGTTGCAAGGAAGCTGTTACTCGGCTGCCATCTTAAAGCCACTCCCAGGAGAGAGATCTTTTAAGGCTTTTTTTTTAAGGAATCAGCTCACAGGCCTCTGGCAAGCCCAGAATCTGCCAGCTGAGGGGCAGACCCTAGGATAGCAGACACAGCAGGTCCAGCTCTGCAGCTGGGAGACCTGGGAGAGCTGGGAGCCAGGAGTGCTCAGGTTGGAATCTGAAGGTTTTCTGCTGTAGAACTGGGCAGTGCCATTGGTGAAGTTTGGGGAGAATTATTTCTTGCCTGAGGGAGATACAGAAACTTCCAGAATAACATCTGGCAGCACATCGGGACACTGTGGCCCAGCTCAGCCACCACACTCCCTTCTGTGCTGTGCATCTTGCAGGCTCATTCTCCAGCCAGTGCTCTCATCCTGTTTCCATCATGCTGAGTCCTCCCCGACCCCACCACCCTGCCTGCTCAGACCCTCAGCACCAGTGATCCCTCTACAGTCTTCCCTCATCTCAGGATCACAGCCTTCAGGGGGTGACCACACTCTGTACGACCAACTCTGCATCTCAACTTTTCTCAGTCCATTTACTGCCTCCCTCTCTGGATCTGTTTCTTCAATCATACCAACTTCCTATACCCTACAGAGTGACCCAGTTTCTTGATCTGGCCATCCTGATTCTTCAAGGCCCAGCTTACCTCTAACGTCTTTTAGGAACCCTCCCTGCTTCCAGGCAGAATGATTTGCACCTTCTTCTGATGATCCCCACACACTTTGGGGCCCCTCAACTATCGCACCTGCAAGTTCAAATTGTAGCCGTTGCCACCTCACTTGCTTGTCACCCCCTCCAGCCTGGGAAACCCTTGAAAGCAAGAGCTGGGACATCAGTGGGACAAGCTCAGACCTTAACAAAGGAGGACTTTAGCTCATTTTATAACCATGTCTGGTTGAGTGGTGAAGTGACAGTGATGAGTCTGTCAGGACTGTTATGGGAGACAGGGTAATGAAATCTGTAAATAAAGCTGCCACAATTGATGTTGTCCCTCCTGGATTGCCACGACATCCAGGAACCAAGCTGGCTGGATGTGGTGGCTTCTGGACTCACACAGGGAAACCCATTCACAGGGTGCAGTCCCCCATTTGAGTTGAGACATTTTGGGTCTCTCTCTGTCTTTCCCCATGTTCTCAGCACTTGGCTTTTTCTCCCCTTGCTGGTCCGAGGTATAACTCAGCCAAGGCTTGGCTCTATGGAGTTCTAAATTTTCTCCAGGGGCCAAGGACTGAAAGTCATTTGTATTTGGCACAGCTCTGGGTTAATCGGATCAGCTTGTGTCACAGCAATGTATCCCTACAGGGAATAGTTCAGGAAAAAACCTTGAAAATCATCCCTACCTTTGCAGCTGACATTTCCTATACATCCTGTTCTAGTCCCCAAATTGCCTAAATTGAGCAGAGTTCAAAAGCAATGGAGACTAGGACACCCCCAGACAGATGCCTCCCAAGTTTGGAAGGCCAACTACCCGAAGGCAGTTCCCTCCATGTCTTCTCTGCCCTTGAACACCTCCCCTTTCCAACTGTACTTCCCAAAGCTCTGGTACCCTGGGCCTTGCAGAGGCACTCCTAGCACACTCTGCCATGAGCCAACTGAGCCCTTACCCCAACCTTAGCCTGCCCTCCAGTCACTGTGGGGCTGATAGAAGCAGGTGTCATGGCAAGAAAAAGCTGCCCTTGCAAAGCTGTACACATAGAATTGGTTGTGCCTGAAACATATGCAAATGCTCCCTTTTTAACTTCTTTTCTTGATTTGACTCCCTTGTCCTGGTCCCACTCAGTCCTCACTAACCCTCAGTTTTTCCACTCCATCATCTTGCAGGTGCTTAGTGGCTTGTGACCAGGCCCAGGCCCTGGGACAGCACCCAGAGCCATGGAAGAGGCAGCTCTGTAGTGGACAACAGGCTCTGCAGAGGCTGTGCCATCATCCTGAGAGCAGGGAGAATGAGGACATTGAGGGGGGCGGGGTGCTCCACCAGGGGGGTCCTAGGGGAAGAGCACCAGCGGATGGTGAGCAGATTAGCATTCTTGGTCACCAGCAAATAGCAAACTCACTGATCAAGGCAAAAAGCCACAGTGTTGGAAGAAATGTGTGAGGCCTGAGGTCTGGGAAGAACAGATGTGGGATAGCAGTAGGACAGCCCTGGAGACGGATCTGTACCTAATGTTTTCTGGACAAGTTACTAAATTATTTAAACTTTCCTCCTCCTTGTGTGTAAAATGGGAGAATATGATATACTTTGCAAGTTTGCTTTGAGGATAAACTGAAGTGGTTGGCACACAGTAGTAATCTAATTATAATCCATGTTTCCCTAAGGAAACTGACCTATGGCTCTCAGGCAGTGGGAGACAGCCCCCCTGGGGTGAGGTGGTGTGATACTTGGGGTGGTGCTTACAGTATGGGAGAGGGTGCACTTTCTTTTTGCTGCCTCCCACACAGAAAAAAATGTCCTTTCTGGTTAGGCTCTTGGTTCATTTGGTGCCCTCAGCGAACCTTCTACCCAGTGATGGAGAGAGAACAACTCTTGGCTTTTGGGGGATCCCTTGAACTTGAGATTCCCTCTGCCAGCTTGTAGATTACACCAGGATTTAAAACCCGTTTTCTTTCATATCATATTGGGATTTCCCCAAAGATCTGCCAAAGGCTCTTCGCCCCCATCCCAGCCCCCACTATTTTTTAAAATCTTTTTCAGGCCTGCCTTTAGAAACAGAACTGAATGCTGGCAGAGCTACCTTCCCTGTGAAGTGTTTTTTTGTTTGTCTCTTTTCAGACAGAATCTCACTCTGTCACCCTGGTGAGGGTGCCATGGTGTCATAGCTCACAGTAACCTCAAACTCCTCTTGCCTCAGCCTCCCAAGTAGCTGGAGACACTTGCCACAGAGCCCGGCTAGACATGAGTAGAGACGGGGGCCTCGCTCTTGCTCATGCTTGAGCTCAAGCATTCTGCCTCCCAGAGCGCCAGGATTATTGGTGTGAGCCACTGTGCCTGGCTTCTCTGTGAGGTCTTGATTTTCATAACACTAATGAACTTAAAGTGACCTCTTATCTGGTCATTTCTTTGGATGTAGCATTGTGTGGACCCAAAATAAGCTCTCCGACCAGCACAGAAAGAGATTCACAGTGTTGGAGGCTGAGGCACAAAGGGCATGGGCCTCATTAGGGAGGAAAAGTCCAGGATATCTGTTGGCCCACATGGAGGAGGGCCTCCAGCACCAGGAGCTAGATTGCCCACCTGCCCTATGCTGCTTTCTGCAGAAGATACTTTAAAGAAATTGTAGATGAGGCCATGTGCACCCCAGCTGGACTGGGGCAGTAGGTGACCTGGAGCTTGCCCCTGAGCTTTGCATTGCCCTTTGAGCAGGTGGGGATGAAGTCATGCTGTGCTGGCGGAAGTGCTGGCTACAAGGCTGCTGTTCCCAGGAGCGACACTAGTGTGGCTGTGGGCTCCAGGATATTCTGTGTGAGTCTGGCCGTGCCTTGTTGTTTCTATGCATATGGTGGGGCCCAGAGCAGACAGGGGCCACTCAGGGATAACTGCTCACTCAGGAATAACTACTCCCCAGCCCCCAAGGCAGGACATGGGCTTAATTTGCAGAACTACAAGGTGGCCCCTCCGATGCCTGTTTGCTCCCTGAAGTAAACATCATATCCTCTCACCTCCTCCCTCCCTTGGGATCCAGGAGGCTCCAACAGGGGCAGGGGCAGGCCTGAAAGGGTCAAGTTCTGTTACCTGGACTCTGGGCCATTTACTGCTGAGGACTTTGGGCAGGGGGGTGGTGGTGAAGAAGGTGGTTGTATGTGGAGAGGGAAGGGACATGGGGAGTGATAAACTCCGGTAGATAGAGTGTTTGCAGGAGGGAACCTGCAAGGAGAGAGGAATGCCTGAGAGACTGTGCTATGGACTGAATGTTGTGTCCCCAAATTCATATGTTGAAATCCTACCCTCAAAGTGGTAGTATTGGGAGGCGATGAGGCCATGAGAGTGAACCTTCTCAATGGGATTAGCGATGAGTGCCCTTATCACTGATAGTCCTCAGAGGCCTCAGAGAACTCCCTCACCCCTTAGTGAGGAGGCGCCAGGTAAGAGCTAGCAAACAGGTCCGAATCTGCCCATGCCTTGGTCTTGGACTTCCCAGCCCCCAAAACTGTGAATGATAAATTTCAGTTGTTAGTAAGACACCTTGTCTCGGGTGTTTGATTTGGTGAAAAAGGTGCAGGTGACAGAGAAGTGGGTGAGAGACACAGTCACCCAGGTGTGCTAGTGTCTGCCCACCCCTGCCCAGAGCAGTGACTCACCATAGACCACTTGCAGTTGGAAGCTCTGGCCAGAATCCCCCTCGGGTTCACTGGGTTGGGCTCAGGGCCTCTCTCAGGCAGGACTACCAAAGTGTTTGTTTTCCTAACTGGAAAAGGCTGGTTCTTTCTTTTTGAGAGTTCTCTACATCTTCGGTCTTCTGAGCAGCCTGGCCTCCTTTTATTTAAAAAAAGATATTACCATAAAAGCAACTATGCTTCTTAAAATGATCTCATTTTCTACCCCTTCAAAAAATCCCCCTAGCTATGGAGTCAAAACAAAACAAAACAAAAACCCCCAGCTTTTCCTTTACTCTAATCTCATCACCCCATCTATTTCTAAGCTCTAGGATGTAAACAGCCTATCAGTTTAGTCTTCATTCTGTTGGACCTTTTTCTGTGCTTCAACACATACACACATTTTTATTTTTACAGAAATAAAATAACACATGCACTTCTAAAAATTGTCTTCACTTCACAGTAGAGGGGTACCATTCTCTAGCAGTCCCACCTAAATGAATCCAGAAGACTACAGGCTGTTCTTAGGTCGAGGCACATTCAAATTTATGCCAGAAAGACATCAGAGGCAGTCAGCAAGGGAGTCTCTCCCCAGCTCCTGGCCTTCCCACCCCATTTCTCTTCACCTTCTCATTTTTCTTCTTCCAGAGCTCTTGGTCTTTTTTCCCTCCACTTCCTTCCTGGACCTTTTCCACATTTCTTTCCATGCCAGTAGTTTTCAGCCTTTCCAGTGTACAAGTCTCCTGGTTTGTTTCCAGCTCCTTCTGACTCTGGTCTTTCTGTTTTCTACTCATCAGCCTAAGTGATGGCGACGGTGACCTGCACAGACCCTTCCTTAGGAGGGGCAGAAAGGCAGTGGATACTGTCCTCTTGCTCTGCTGCCCATTAATAGCTTTTGTCACTGCAATATCAGTATAATATCTGACAGTTAAGTTCTCAAACTCATCCTAGAAAAAGTACTACCTACGTCATTGCTGGATATCACTGCAGTCACCTTTGAAGTACTTACTCCCCTTGGGATAGTATGCAATGACACCAGGACCTAGTTCACCTTTCAAAGCAATTTCGGAACTCTTTTTCTGGAATGGCCATCAGAGCTGTCATTGTACACGGTCAAACAATTCAGTTCACAAACTTGCCACCATAGGCTTACAGCACTGGGCAGCACTGTATAAACAGCTTGGTAAGATTCATAACCTTGGTATATCAGTGTCTCAGAGCTGTGTTCATGTCAACCTGAGGTGGTGTCTTACTGAGCGGCATGCATTATTGTTGCATATTTTTGTGTGCGGTACAATGCCAGCTCTGATGGCTGTTCCAAAATTGCTTTGAAGGGTAGACTAGGCACTGGTGTCAGCGTGTAGCTTCCCATGGGGAGTACTTTGAAGGGGGCCATAGTGATATTCAGCAACAAAGACCTTGGTATATCAGATCCTCTGATGCCTGCCTTATTATTTTTTAAACTATTTATTAAAATAACTTATTACTTATACGGTATGTAACTCTTATATAAGAGCACTTATACTTGAAACTTGATGAGTTTTCACAAAAAGAACAAACCTGTGTCCAGGTGAAGACACAGCACTTGACCAGACTGCCAGAGATGCCCCACATGCCCCGAGGATAACCATGGGCCTGATTTCATACCTAATAGATTCATTTTTCCTGTTTAGGAACTTTACCTAAATGGGATCACATGGTGTGGAATCTTGTGTCTTTCGTTCAGCATTATGTTTGTAAGATGCATCCATATTGCTGCAACATAGCTTAGGGTTGCTCATATATTTACTTGTCATATTCTTGTTAAGAGATTTGGGTGGTATCCAGTTCTCAACTATTGTGAAAAGAGCATCTATGAACAGTCTTCTGTATCTGTGAGGAACATATGTACACATTTCTATTGTGTTTATACTTTACAGCAGGATTACTGAGCATAAGGTATGCATATGTTACATCTAGTAAATAGTACCAAATCATTTTTCAAAGGGTGATTGTCTCGCCAAGCGTGTATGAGAATTCCATTTGCTCTGCATCCTCACTTGGACTTTCTTTTTTCTTTTAGTCATCCTGGTGGTTTTGCAGGTCTATTTCTGGACTCTCTGCTCTATTGTTGTCTATCACTATGCAATACCACATTACTTTAATTACCAAAGCTTTATAGTAAGTGTTGATATCAAGTAGAATTTTGATCTTCAGAATTGCCTTGACTATTCTTGGGCATTTGCATTTCCATATAAGTTTTGCAATGTCTGCCAATTTATAAAAAAAGAAAACCCTGCAGAGATTCTGAATGTGATTCGTTGAATATAGCTTGATTGAGTGAGATGTGCCAGCTTTGTAATCTTGAGGCCTCTGATTCATGAACACAGTGTATCATTCCTTATATTTATGACTTCTTTAATTTTATTTGATTATGTTTTATACTTTTATGTATAGAGATCTTGCACATATTTTATTAGATTTATTCCTAGGAATTTAATATTATTTGAGGCTTATTTATTTATTTTAAATGCCTGTACTTTATGGTCTGTAAATTATTACATATTGCAAGAAAGCTGTTAAAAAATTTGGTGTTTCCTGAACTTCTGTTGTAATACAGTAATGACCAGGCTTTTCATATAAAAGCTGTAATACGTATGTTTTATATAAACAGAAATTTATATAAAACTATAGCTGAATCCCAGTCAAGGCTATTTTAAATGATACTATTTTTAAAATTTGCTTTCCATTTGTTATCAAATGATTTTTCTTGTTGCTTTTGTATCTAGTGACTTTGCCATGTTCGCTTGTTAATTCTAGTAGTTTCAGATTTTCCAGGTATTGTCTATCATACCATATATACATAAGAGTTTTATTTATTCCTTTCCAGTCCTTGTGTCTTTTATTTCTTTCACTTGACTCATCACTTTGGCAAGGACCTTCAACAGTGTGAATAGTATTGGCAATAGCAGGCGTGCTGGTTTCACAGCTGAAACCGAGGAAACATTAAGAGGCTTTTAAAAAAAGTGATGATGGGGTGTTAAAATTTGTCAAATGATGTTTCTGTATTTATAAGATGACCATATGAATTTTCTTTCTGTTTTCTGTCAAAATGGTGAATTACATGGATTGATTATAGAATGATAACCACCCTTCCATTCCTGGAATAAACCCCAATTGGATGGGATTTATTATTTTAACATGTTACTGGATTCAATTTGCTGGCATTTTGTTTAGGAATTTGCATCTGTCTTTATAGAAAGATGATGAGCCTCATGTCCTTTCTTCTATTATCAGGTTTTGGTATCAAGGTTATGCTAGTCTCATATAACAAGTTGAGAAATGTTATCCCTGTTTCTGTTCTTGGGAAGAATTTGTGTGAGATGTAATGTAATGTTGCTTTAAAAGAAAAATGTTTGAAGCATTCGCTGGTGAAAACATCCAGGCTTAGGATTTTCTTTAGGTTTTAAGTAATTAATTCAAGGGTTTTAATAGCTATAGAACTCTGCTTCATTATTTTTATACTAATTTTATTAAGATACAAGTCAGATAGCATACAGTTCATCTATTTTAAAGTATATACTTGATTGATTTTTAGCCCGTACACAGAGTTGTGCTACCATCAGAACATTTTCATTGTCCCACCCAGAAACCCTGTACGTCAGCCATCATGGCCCAATTCCCCATACCTCCCAGCCCCTGGCAACCACTAATCTACTTTCTGTCTCTATAGGTCCATATATATGGAATCATATGTGTCTGCCTTCTTTTACTTAGTATAATATTGTCAGGATTCATCTGTATGTACCTCATATCAGTACTTCATTCCTTGTTAAGGCTGAATAGTGTTTTATCATATGGACATGCCACCGTTTATCTATTCATCAGTTAATGGACATTTGGGTTTCCCTTGTTGGGCTATTATGAATCATGCTGCTCTGAACATTCTTATAGAAGTTTATGTGGGAACATATGTTTTCATTTCTGTTGGATAGATACCTAGGAGTGGAATTGCTAATTCATGCACCTCATTATTTTTTATTGCCAAACCATAATATGGATATACCAAAGTGTGTTTAATAGCTACCTTCTTTATAGCAGCTTAGCTATTTAATTTTTCTATTAAACAAATACTTGAAGCCATGCTACTCAAAATGTGGTTTGCAACTAGGTGCTGAGCCTTGGACTGTTTGTTACTAGTCTGTCACAAGGTAAGAATAGAAATTAAGAGTGTTTGGAAACTTTGATAGCAATTTAACTAGTAATTTTATGTCTCCTGAATCAACATTTTAAAAAATAGGTCAGTATGCTTTTGGGGGGTTAAATTTCATTTTTCTAATGTGTATACAGCATTTTGGTGTATTTTACAAAAGTATGAGTCCCTGAAAAGAACAAGGGGCTCTTCCCCAGTTAGGCTAGGAGGCACCATTTCTCATGTATGTCACTGGGCATGACCTCTGTGGGAATTCCTCCTGTGGAGCCTGAATTCTGAAAGTCAAGTTCTCAGAACTCCTCTGTGAGAAGGAAGGGGGACTGTCTCACCTTCAGGTCCTCTGCCCTCATGATGGCAATAAATTGTAATGGAGATCAAAAAATTAACACAATGGCATATCCACTCGATGGAATATGACTCATCCTTAAATGGGAAGGAAATCCTTACTCATGCTACAGCAGGGATGGACCTGAGGTCGTTATGCTAAGTGAAAAAGCCAATCACAAAAAGACAAATCCTACAGGATTCCGTTTGTGTGTGTGTGTGTGTGTGTGTGTGTGACCTAGAGGAACCAAAGTCATAGAAGCAGAAGCAGGATGATAGTTGCCAGGGGCTAGGAGAGAGAGAAATGGGGAGTTAGTGTTTCATGAAGACAGAGGTTAAGTTTAAGATAAAAAGTGGCTCATGCCTGAAATCCCAGCACTCTGGGAGGCCGATTCAGATGGATTGTTTGAGTTCAGGAGTTCCAGATCAGCCTGAGCAAGAGTGCGCTTGACCCCATCTTTACTAAAAAATAGAAAACCTAGCTGAGTGTTGTGGCAGCTGCCTGTAGGCCCAGCTAGTTGGGAGGCTGAGGCAGAAGGATTGCTTGAGCCCAAGTGTTTGAGATTGCTGTGATCTATGACACCATGCCACTCTGAGCATGGTGCACCCAGGGCAGTGGAGTGAAACTCTGTCTCATAAAAAAAATTTAAAAATAGAAGAAAAGTTCTGGAGATGGATGGTAGTGATGGTTACATGACAATGTGAATGTACCTAATAGCACTGAACTGTACACTCAAAATGGTTAAGGTAGTAAGTTCTGTATTATGCATATTCTACCAGGCATGCACACACAAT
The DNA here is from genome assembly GCA_963573935.1 of Arctocebus calabarensis. Classification (NCBI taxonomy): domain Eukaryota; kingdom Metazoa; phylum Chordata; class Mammalia; order Primates; family Lorisidae; genus Arctocebus; species Arctocebus calabarensis. The sequence continues at coordinate 9,783 of CAUYON010187032.1, forward strand.
TATCATGAAGAAGGTTCCTGCTGTGACCTGCTAGTGCAGCAGATGCTGCCCCAAGATTGTCCATCTACTCCCCACACAGCCCCTCAGCAGACCCTGGTGCCCATTTTACAGAAATGATGCCCAGATCAGAGAGTGCCCCACCCAGGCCCACAAGCCTGTAGGGGTGAGCCCACTCCCTGCCCTCTGCTACAGGTTCCCTCTGAGGACTTCCCTTGCCCTCTCCCTACACTCAGGTGTCTGCAGACTCCATTGTTCTCCTTGTCACTGATTCTACATGTGTGACTCAGAAGTGTCCTTTGCCCTTCACTCACCCCACTGGGCCTCAGTTCTCCCATCTGTAAGGGACAGAGTCAGGGCCTAGGCCAGCAGATTTCCAACTCTGAGCACCTTTTCTTCTGGCAGACTCTGCATGTGAGCCGAGCTTCAAGAGGACCTGCTGAGGTTGAGGCGGGGTGGGGTGCCTCATGGAAATCCAGTGAGCTGACAGAAGTCGGAAGAAGGGGTGTGTGTGGTCTGGGCTGTGCCTCCCACCCTAAGCCACCCTCACCCCCAGCTGGGGTGTGAGACCCCCTCCTTCCACTCATCTGTGAGAATCATGTCAGCCTCTTGTGTTCTCACAATCCAGAAGGTGCCAACAGTCTGATTGATGCTGATGCCACGTGCCTACGGAATGTAAACAGAAGCAGAGATGAGAGGAGTGGGGACTTCAACACAAGAGAACAGGGCTTATGTGGCTGTGCAGGACTGACCTTGGCTGCTCCTGGTGCTGGGCCCCTATCGGAAGCCCTTAACCAGCTCAAATGGTGCACAGGGCCCAGGCAAGAGGACCCAGGAAAGCCGTGGCTGTAGAAAGTTCAGATCTGCCTCTCCAGCTCTGACCCAAAAGTGTATTATTCTCTAACCCCAGAGTACAGCAGGCAATACCCTCCTTCCTCGGGAGGCCTCTGGTCATCTCAGCCCCTCCCAGAGCCTCTGCAGGGCCAATGAGATAGAACCCTGTGGGGCCCAGAAAGGCCCTGGGAACTGGCCTGTGCTGTGCAAGGTCTGGGGCTCAGTTCTGTGGGCCCAGAAGTGTGAGACTTCCCAATACTAGAGCCTCCCAGCAGGCCTCAAAGCTTGTGGGGCGTGAGGGTCCCTGACCACAGTTGCCTGTGGTCTCAATGGTGCATCTGATAACTGGCCCTTATTACAAGGCCTGTGAACAGTGCGGGCACTTAAGGCAGAGTAAGCAGCTGTACCTGGAATCCAGGGCTCAGATTCAAGCAAGGCGGATTTTGTATGTGTCAGAGAAACTAGGCTGGAGTCTCCAGGTGATGTGGTAAAGATGTAAGAGGCTTTCTAAGCCCCATTTGGAGCTTTCCAGGCTGGCACATCCCCTGGACTCTCAGGGTGCTGTCACCCCTGCCCCTGTATGGGTCCTCCCATGAAGAATCCAATGGGATGGCAGTGAGTTGTTCCTCCAGGGAGAGTTCTACATGGGAAGCCCATCCCCCGTCCCAAGGACAGCTCTGGAAGAGCAGATACCTTGGGGGCAATCTCCACTTCAGAGGTTCTGAGCACTCTACCTAGGGGAGCAAGACTGGCCAGAATGCTAGCCTTTGCCCCATGGACCATTACCTCCTCACTCTGCAGGGTCTTAGGAAGTAAATGGCCAAATTGGCCATGCCAAGAAGTGGTTAATCTCCGGACAGGCACCCCTGTTCTTGCTACAGGAGTGGATTGACTTAAGGGCTGCCTGATGGGGTGCCCTCTCCATGCCCTTCCTGCATGGGGCTGGGAACTCTGGTCCAGTTGAGCACTTGCAACAACCTTTCCTGGCTCCCTGTGCTGTGTGCTGAGACATGGCCTCCTTCAGACAGGATGCAGGGTGAAGGGTCTGTTTCTGGCCCCTGGAGCCACATCCCAGCTCAGGCCCTTCTCCATGTTTGGATTTTCCTGTGACCCCCATCCTGTGTCTGTAGTCCAGCTCTCTGATCCTGTGCACCATCTCATGGCCTCTAAGCACAGTAGAGTGATGCCTGGCGTACATTTAGTCTGTGACAATGCAGAGTCACAATGCAGAGCTTCATATTCTTTGTCTTGCCGGTGCTCACAAAGGCATGGTCAGCAAGTGGCCTTGCCCAACTCATCACCTCATTTGAACCTAATTACCTCCCAAAGGCCCCATCTCCAAATACAGTCATCACATTTGGGGTTAGGACTTCAACATGTGCATTTTATGGGAGCACATACACATTCAGGCTGTAGTGCCCATTTATTTGCATGTGGCCTTGGGCAAGTTCCTTAAATATCTCAACACTCATTTTCCTCATCTTTCAATTGGAGACAGTAATAGCCATCCCACTTTTGTGGGTTTTCTACATGACTCGATTAAAGTGACAGGTATGGATAGCTTTGTAAGTTTCAAAGTGGGCCGCTTAGAATTACTTATCAAGGACCAGCCTGAGTCCTCATCTCTTGACTTTGATTTCTCAAGGGACCTTGAGGGCCCTTTTAGCTGAATATACAGTGCTGTGCTCCATCTCTCAAAGCTGTTCCTTAAAAGGACATTTTCATCCCATGTGTTTTAGTTTTAAACAGCCACAAAATAAGCCGTCTTCCAACGCCCTGTCCTGAGACATGGTTATGAGAGGTTCCTCTTAGTGACCTGATCATTGTCAAAGGGATATTACTAAATCATAACTAAGTAAGTAGACTTGGCATAAACTTGCCTGGTGTACATCTCTCCATTGGAGGCTTCAGCTGTGTAGTTCTACATGGAAGTCACTCAGACCTTGGCTGCAACAGGACCCCAAAATGGGGTCTCTGAGTGAGCCCTGCCCACACCAATAGGTGACACAGCCCAGCCAGCCTGCACGCATACTCCAGTGTGTGGGTCATGGCAGTGCCCTTGCACTGGGGGCTGATGTGGATTGTCATATCTCACCCTCCTGAGGCTTTGGCAGCCCACCTTGATTGTTATATTGTAGCTTTGTGCCTGCAGGGCTGAGAGAAGCACCAGGCACCTGTCACACTTCACCAGCCAGAGAGAGCATGCAGGATGCTGGGAGAGGGACAATTTAGAAGGCTGAGAATGAGCAAGGACAAGCTTGCTGTCTGTAGATGGGTAGCCTGGCAGCTAGCTGGGCAGTGGGAAACTCTCAGTTTGGCCCCTGTGATTATATCTCAGTTATGTGGTTTTTGGCAATAGTAACAAAATAAGCTGGAAATACCACAGTAGGGACTTTGAATCTAGTACAGCCTGCAAGCCAGTGTATCAGTTAGGCATGCATTTGGCTGCAGATAACAGAATCTCTAATGTAAACACACGGGGATTTATTTCCCCTGTCTGATGATAATTCTGGAAGTGGGAAGTTCAGGGATGGTGCATCTGTTCAGGGATGTTTCAACAGCCCAGGATCTTTTTATCTTTCCGTCCCTTCATCCTCAGCAGGCAGACCTTCAGCTTCACAGAAATAGGTCAGGGTGGGTGGCTCCTGTGGCTCAGCGAGTAGGGCGCCGGCCCCATATACCGAAGGTGGCGGGTTCAAGCCCGGCCTCGGCCGAACTGCAAAACAAAAAAATAGCCGGGCGCTGTGGCGGG
>CAUYON010187035.1:0-55522 GCA_963573935.1 Arctocebus calabarensis
TAGTAAACGAGAAAATATCATGAATGGTATGTCAATCAGGTTGATAAAATATCTCAGATTGCATGTGAAGCCCCCACACTGTACCCCATGGTTGAACTAATGTACACAACTATGATTCAATAAAAAAAAATAAAATAAAAAATAAAAAAAAAGTTATTTATCACTAATTTGATTATAAACCTTTCTTTTGAATACTGCAATTTTCTTTCCCATATGTAAATCACCCCTTGATATCATATCACATTCATACAAACTGAAATACAAATATATCAACATTTTATCTAGTTTCTTTCTTTTATCCTTCCTCCCTCCCTCCATTCCTTCCTTTCTTTCTTTGACACAATCTCACCCTGTTGCCCCAGCTGGAGTTCATAGCTCATGCCAACGTCCAACTCCTGGGCTCAATAGAACCCATTTCCTCAGTCTCATAAGTTGCTGGGACTACAGGCACAGGCCACTATATATGGCTACTTTTCTTCTATTGTTTGTAGAGTGGGGTCTATTTTATTCATGTTGGTCTCAAACGCCTGACCTTCATCATCCTATGCCTTGTCCTTCCATAGTGCTGATGACAAGTGTGATCTACTGTGTCTGGCCATGTCTACCATATTTCTTTTTCTAGAGTGGGTTTATATTTGAGACGAATTACTCTTTATGATTGAAATGTAGTCTTTATGAAATTAATTTTTCTCATTATTCTAAGCTGGTCTTGACTTAAATATTTCTTGGCACTTTCCATCCCTTGGCTGATGAGAATCAAATTTCAGTTCTGTTTCATGTATGAGAATATTAGATTGAACTAATTAAAAAAAAGATTTACTCACAAAATGACACTTCATACACACACACAGACACACAAAGCTGGTGTAATTTTTACACCTCTGCTCCTTTTCTTTTTGATACCAATGGTTCTGACCATCAGGCTAAAAGTATTTCACATCAAGAACACTGTCAGACCTTTTTTAGGGTTCTATAGCTACATGTAGATGCCAGGCAATGGTGGTATGATTATGATTAGAATGTTGACATTAAAATGATTTAAACTGATGATACCTAAGGAAAGATGAAATATTTTCAGATTTAAATTTGAAATATTCATTTATTTATGTTTTCCATGATGAATATGCAGAGTACAGTCTAGGCCACAAGGATCTAAAATTAACTGTACAAACTTAAAAAGAGAAATATTCAATAAGAATCTAAGTTTCCCATAAAAACATTCATTACAATGAATAATAATATTGCTATCTATTTTAAAGCTAAATATCACATTTTAATCTTAATAAGCCTCTCTTCCTTAGTATTTTCAGTTATTCCATATATGATATTTTATTTACATGGCAATCGAGTTGCCTACAAGTCTATGTGAAATAGTTGGACTAGAATTGTTTTTTAAAGTCAGCCTTTACTATAATCTTTTCAAAATTACCTTGCAGAACTGTGTCAGAATAAGAAATATACTGAGATATGAAGCTTTTGGGTGTAAGAACCTGAGCCTTTTAAAGTCCTGTCTTATAGATACCAAAATGACATAATTAGTAAAAATCAAATTTCTTTTTAATTTTTGGTTAATGTGAGGGAACAAACAATTGGGTTATAAGATTTACATATGTTAGGTAGAGTCCTCGTAGTTGTGTGTGAACCCACAAGATGTGCCAATACCTTTATGCTGTGTCCTTTAAGTGGGAGCACTCCAATCCCCTTCCTTCTTTCTCTCTCATCAATCTCTGATTCCTCTCCCCTCATTCAACTTGAATTGAATGGAATTCTTTTCCCATGTGGGCATGTGTTAGATCATCTACTGGCTTCATATTATTATTGAGTACATTGAATATTTGCTTTTCCATTCTTGTGATTCCTTCCTAAGAAAAATGTGTTTCAAATCCATCCAGGTTATTATAAAAGATGTAAAAAGTCTTTAGCTGTTATGGCTGCATAATATACCAAGGTATACATATATCACAGTTGTTAATCTATTCCTGGGTTGATAGACATTTAGTTTGGTTCCACATTGTGGCAATAGTAAATAGAGCTACAATAAACAGTCTATTGCAAATTTACATATATTAAGGCAGACTTCCATTCATTGGATGAAGCCTACTTGATTGTGATGTATAATTTTTTTGAATGTGTATCTGTAATCTCTTTGCTAAGATTTTATCGAATATCTTGGCATCGATATTCATTAGTGAAATTGATGTGTAACTCTTCTTTTTAGTTGAGTCCCTTCCTGGTTCTGTATCAGAGTGATGTTTGCTTCACAGAAAATGTTGGGGAAAGATCCTTCCTTCTCATGATGTGAAATAGGTTCTACAACAAAGCTCTTCTTTGAAGGATTCATAGATGTGGTGTTAAGCCATGTGGTCCAGAGATGTTTTTATTTTGGAAGATTTTTTATTATTTCTTTGATCTCAGTGTTTGGTATTAGTCTGTTAAAGAGATCTATTTCTTCTTCATCAAGTTTAGGAAAGTGATGTGATTCAAGGTATCGGTTCATTTTCTTCACATTGTCAAATTTCTGGGTATAGAGTTTCTTGTAGTTGTCAGAGAATACCTCTAATATCTCTGTCATATCTGTTGTTATTTCTCCTTTTTTGTTTCTGATTGAGGTTTTTAGAGATTTTACTTTTTTTTCTGGTTAATCTGGCTACAAGTATATCAATTTTATTTATCTTTTCAAATAATTAACTTTTTGTTTCATAAATTTTCTGAATGATTCTTTTCTTTTTAATTTCATTCATTTCTAATTTAGTTTTGGTTATTTCTCTTTTACTTCTAAGTTTGGGATTGCCTTTTCTATGTCCTTAAGAGATTCATTAGGTTGTTCAGGGGTTCTCATTCTGTTTTGGGGGTGTAGACATCTAATGTAGTAAATTTCCCTCTTAGGAATGCTTTTGCAATATCCCATAGGTTTTGGTAAATTGTAGTTTCATTATTATTATGCTTAAAGGATTTAATAATTTCTTCCTTTAGTCCTTCCTTGACCCAACTGTGAGATTTAACATTTGAATTATGAGAATTCAAGAGTAAATGTTTCATATTTGTCAATATGAAGATGTCAATAAGCCATGCTAGTTTTTATAATGTCATACCAGAAAAGTGATCTTAAAACAAAGATAATTGGAAAAGTAGCCTATCTATGCAAATAAGCATGAGACAGTCTTACAAAGTTTCCCATGAGTCTAAATGAGAGTTTACATATTTTCTCATTGATAAATTTGTCAGATATGAAGGAATAGAAATTACATCAGGTTGAAAGATCATCACTGTAAGTGCCCATATAAAAATACAACTATATTGCGGAGTAAAACATAGATATTAGTGGAAGTGCAGGTAGAAGGATAATGACAGCCAAATACAAGATGTAAAAAAATGACTTTGCAGCCAAAGTCAGAATGAATGGAAGATATTTGAGGGATGCATAAAATTCACTCTACTTTGTTGTCTCCTCATTAAATATTTCTCACTGTACTCCCAAACTTAGAAGCAGCTCTAGAACAATCTGAAATTAACTATGAGGTCAGGCAATTAAGATTCTGAACTAGTCCAAAAAGTGATACATACCTCATTACTGAATACCACCAGGATACTTTTGAAACACTTGCCTCAAGAAGATATCATGGACCTTAAACCTAGTCTACCATTTGAAAAAATCTGAAACTCATTTTCTGGAATGGCCATCAGAGCTGTCATCACACAAGTTCTATAAAAATTTCTCTGCAAGGTGAACTAGGCACTGGTATCAGTGCATAGGTTTCCAAGGGAAGCATTTGAAGATGACCATAGTAATATTCAGCAATAAGGCATGCAGCACTTTTTCTAGATGACTTATGAACTTTAAATGTCTAACCTTGTATATCGCCTTGAATTGGCAATAATGAAGTCTTAGAAACCCAATAGAAATGAAATGTACAGTAGAATGGGAGTTTTCAATACCATAGTAAGAAAATTCAATTTAGGAGCACAATATAGATAGTATACATTACAAATTGTTGTTTACATTATCCAACAATATAAAAATGCCTGATTAAGAATGGCATCCCAAATATAAAAAATCAATATGAATAACAAAAATATACATTGCAAAATATACAAAGTTTTACAGTTCTTTTAGTTAGAAGTGTATAAAAGCATACCATACAAAGAGATGTGCATAAACATATTGATCTATTTTTAGAAGAAAAAATAAGGAAATATAATTTTATTGTTCAATAAATCAAAATTTAAAATAAATCAGTCAACTATTTTCTAAAACTCATTATGTTGAGGAATATAATATAGTCAATAATTGATAAAAGTATATCCCTTGGTATTTGTAGTTATTGTGAATGGTATTGAGTCTTTTTTCCATATATATATATATACACACATACACATATATATTTTTTGGGGACAGAATCTCAAGCTATTGCCCTGTGTAGAGTGCTGTAGCATCACAGCTCACAGCAACCTCAAACTCTTGGGCTTAAGCAATTCTGTCACCTCGGCCTCCCAAGTAGCTGGGACTACAGGTGCCCGCCACAATGCATGGCTATTTTTTTGTTGCAGTTGTCATTGTTGTTTAGCAGACCCCAGCTGAGTTCAAACCCACAAGCCTCAGTATATGTGGCTGGCTCCCTACCCACTGAGCTATGGATGCCGCCAGATATTGAATCTTTGATTTGACTCTCAGCTTAGATGTTATCAGTATATAGGAATGCTACTGACTTGTGTACATTCATTTTGTAAACTGAGACTCTGGAATTGATATCAATTCCAGGAGATTCTTGGTGACATATTTGGAATTTTATAGATCCAGCTATGAGATTATATCAACAGTAAAAGCCAATAGTTTGACCTACTCTTTCCCTATTTGGTTATGGTCTCAGTCTCTCTCTCTCTTTTATTCTAAGTGAAGCAGTGGAAGTGGAGAAGGAACAAAGAAATATATAATTGCCTGTGATCAATTAGTTGTAAATCTTACTGCACTCAGATCACCCTATTTTCTTCTCTTGCCTAATTGCCTTGGGTAGAACTTTCAGGACTATTTTTAATAGGAACATTGAGGAAAGAAATTGCAGACAACACAAATGGAAAATATAATTATGCTTATGGACGAGTATAATCAACATCTTCTAAATGTCCATGGTACCTGAAGTGATTTGCAGATTCAGTGCAATACCCATCAAAATCCAATGCCATATTTCACAGATCTAGAGAGAAATAATTTAACACTTCCTCTGGAACTAAAAGAGAGCCTGAATTCTCCCTGGAAAGCATGGAGAAAAGTTCCTAAGTTGCTTAGTTAAACTCTCTAAAATATAAATAAATGAAATCTCTATTGAAAACAGTATAAAGTAGACTTGCTATTTGATTCAGCAACCCCACTTTTGGTCCTTTACCCAAAAGAAAATAAGTCATTTGAACAAAGGACACCTGCATTCAATTGTTGATTGCAACACAATTCACTTTTACAAAGTTGTGGAATCAACTAAGTTCCCAAGGCTGTGGGCAAGGTTATCCCTGAGCTGAATGGGAAGTTCCCATCAATTCTTAAGTGAATTAACAAAATGTGATGTATGTATACTATGGAATACTGCTCAGCCATGAAGAAGGATGACTTTATGCTTTTTGCAGCAATTTGGGTGGAAACGTAGACCATTATTTTAAGCAAATTATCTTAGGAATGGAAAAACAAATACCACGAGTACTTGCTGGGACTAACCAATGAGCACACATATGCACAGAGGGAAGTAAAACTAAGTGGAAATCAGGCAGGAAGAGTGAGGAGGAGGGGCTAGGTAAAAACCTATATAAGCGATACAGTGAACATTCCCTAGGAGTTAGGTACATTTATATAATCTTGCCTTGAACCTAACAAAATTGATAGATGTAATGAGAAAAATGTATACCCTTGTAATATGTTGAAATAATAATAATAATGACTAATAAATACAAATATTTATATTTGTACATGTTAGCTTTTTGACAAAATTGGCCCACTTATTCATTGCTTTTGGCCTTGCTATTATAGACATCAACTTTATTGTATTTAGCAAGAAATAAAACAATGTTAATATTTTTGATATAGCAATTTGATACAAAAATTTAAACCTCCAGAAGCATTATAAAAATTTAATAAATTATAGTATTATATACCAATAATATGACTCATTACACTTCCATGTAATATAATAATTACAAAATTTTTCTTAGAAACTGGAACATTTATGATTCATTTATAATACTACAAAAGTATATAAAATAATTTTATATTCTTTGTATGTGATAACTATGGTTTTGGAAAAAGTTATACTTCTGCAAAAAATAATATCTGTTTATAAAATAATTGAGAATAATGTAGAATTATGAATATTATTGAACTTGTACCAGCTTTCATATATTTTTGTTATTTTTAGAAGCAATAATTTTACTACCAGAAGGATTTTTTCTCACATTCTTCTCGCTTCTTTATCCCTAATACATACTTCTGAAATTTAATAAGCCTATCAAAATGAGAATTTGACAGTTAAGTATGTGTTCAAATATAGGACATAAAAATTATCCAAAAATTCTTGCATATATCCATTCTTTTAACAATATTTTTTATTTATTGTACAAAGGAAGATTCAATAGTTCCTATACTGTAGAGTTTTATAAAATGGTTAGTAAAAATTGGTAAAGTTCTTTGATATATCTTGACTGAAATGATAACTCACAAATTATTTATTTATTTTAAAACCTGTACATCATGTTTGTTTAGGTTATCATTTGTAGTATTCATGTATAACCATGTGGCTGCTACTCATTATCATAGTAAGAGAAGCAGGTAAATATCTGATAATTAACCATTTAATTTACATAATGCTAATGGTTAGATTAATAAGTAAAAATTGTGAAATTTGAAAATACACAATTTCCATGAAACGATATTTGATGAAATTAATTGTAATTTAGATATATATGAGAACAAACATAAGAGGAAGAACATGGTCATATTTATGATAAATGGTTACGATGAAAGTGAAATGTGTACACTGAAAGTGATTATTTTTCTTTAATTTTTTCCAATTTATCAAGATTGATTTAGGCAGATTTAAGTATCTACTTTACACAAAACCACAAATAAGCAAGTTTATCTCCCATCTCCAACAAGTAATCAAAGAACGTGTGCTCTGCATAGAATCACACTACTGATAATTTTATAAGATGAATTTTTCATAAACCTTGGATTGTGGAGGCCACAGAGGCAGTATAAAACAAAGAAATTATATAGTGATCAAGGAAATGCCATGAAGGATATCTGTAACAGTATGATCAGAAAGAAATTATCAGAATAAATAGGATTGAGGGAAATTATATGCAAACAGAAAATATTGCTACTTGGGGGAAAATGGAACATTTTAATCTAAATTATTAATAAATAGTAGTGGTATATATTGAAAAAGTTATACAGGTAATTGGTCATTCTTCTATTCCACTTTGCCAAAAGAAACAAGACTGAAGATGTGAGTGATCCAGAGTGCAACTGTAGAAACGCTTAGCGTGAGATTGCATGACATTTAACTTTGAAATGTAAGTACATTATTGACCTATATATTTTCAACAGTGCAATGTGTACATATATAAATGGACATATCATCAGATCAACACACACATGACACCCTGAACAGAATCGTCACTTTTGAAAGATTGACCCTTTCGGAAGTATATTACCCTCATATTTAAGGCAGCTGAATGTAAGAACGTCATTAAACAAATAAGATAATTAAGACTAAGTGGAGTCTGAACAGCAAGACCCAAGAAGTTGGCACCACAGGGACAGGTCGAGCTGCAGGCAAGTGGAATAGTGAGGGAGAATGAGGGAAGCCTCCTCCACCCCTGTCCCCAGCACCGGGAGGCTGTGGAAGGAAGAATTGACCCTGGAGAGGACGTTGGGAAGAAGCCTCAGCACTGGACGTCACGTGCATCGTCTGCCCATCAGTACGAAGCCAGGCTACTGGTATTACTGGCACCGAGTGAAAAACACGTGTATTCTTAGTACTAAAAAGGAAAGCGGGAAACCGGAAGTTCTTATGTGTTACATATATTGTTTCTTATCAACAGGGTGAGCAATGAGCAATATAGGAATTTGTTTTCCAGTATTGCGTACCTGAGGATTTAAGTTAGAATTAAATATAATTGAACTAACCATAATTACTGTATCAAATCAAAAAACAGTAAATGGCTATTACGTGGGGGGAGATCCTTCTGTTCATTCTACTTTGTATTCAACTCCAATTGTAATTCCTAGGATTTTATTGTTTTTTCTACATAATTATTATCCTCTCCCATGATATTGCTTATAAAAACCAACTTTCAACCTATTGTCGATCAGCTAGAGTTTATAAAGTAGAAGTAATGAATATACAGTCACCAAATCTGTAAAATAATTTAATCGATTTTTCCATGTTAGGGATTAATTATTTGATTTATTTCAGGTTACCACACTATGTTACTACTAAAGCTTTGAACTAAACTCTAGATATTTTTTATTTTTATGTATATTATATTAATGACACCTAGGGATGAGAGAAGCAGCTGTTGTGAAGTCTACATCAGAGAGAAATGGTTGTAATCACTTGACCAGCTGGATATGAATAAAAGAACAATCTGGATAATCTTGAATATATAAATTCCAAAAGCTCTGATGAATCCTATGGGGCACCCAAAATACCAAAACTATAAAACAAAATATGGAAGATAAACATTTAGATAGCTTAGGAAGAAACCAACAGGTGAAAATAACTTATTTTGCCTCAATTTTTATAGTTTAAAAATGTAAATTTTTGAAAGAAATCATTTATTGTAACAGTTAAGTGTATCAATCACTACAATAAAAAATTTAAAAAGTTCACATAGTTGAGTCAAGGTTTATTTTATGATAACTTTCACACAAACTCTTTTAGGTTAATTATGATATATAAGAAAATTTAATGAGATTATGTACTCATTTGATAGAGGCAATTATAATGTACCCCTTTTAGGAAACAAATTTTACACTTCCGGAAGCCTCCAATTTCATCCACTGCTTTAAAAAGCACTATGACTGTGTGGCACCTGTGGCTCAGTGAGTAGGGTGCCAGCCCCATAAGCCAGAGGTGAAGAGTTCAAACCCAGCCCCAGCCAAAAACTGCAAAAAAAAACAAAAAAAGCACCGTGACTAACATAATTAAATATAATTGAGATTAAATGTATCCAATCAACAAATAATTGAGGCAAAGAACTATGACCCGGAATGCCAATGTGCTGCCAACTTCTAATAGTTATGCTTTTATGAAAAAAAGAACAAAATAAGATTTGGTAAATAATGTAGGATATGCTATGAAGAAATTAATACACATATCACATTTTTGCTTTTGAATTCAAACTTTCTATCTGGTTATAGAGTTACTTGCTTCACAGTATCTCCCTTGCCTCCCTGTGCAATGGATTATTTACTGTAGATCACATCTACGATCATAATTTTCCATTATTAAAAAATATCTTCCTTTGGTATGCCTTCATCAGGGTACTTCATTCCTTATTTATCATCAATCCTTTAAAACAAGGTATTTCCCTTTTTTAAAAAAATAAGAGGTTACTACTCTACTTCTCAACGAGTTGTACTGTATATCTTGGCCCAAATCATTTACCTGCCACTTAACACACATTCTACCCACAACCTGCACTATCTATCTCTGCAATACTATCTTTGTAGAATACCCTCTGTTCCAGATTCTTCTCTACATACATGACCCCAATTTTTCATTTTTTAATCGCTTTTTTTAGTCATATTATCTCCTTAGACAAAAATGTCTCTCTTCTTTCAATATATTCAAATCTAGCTACCTTCTCGGTCACGTATAAAATCTACATATTCCACAAACCCTTGTAAACAACAGTTTGATCCTTGCAATTTCTATACAGTTACCTTATTTGAAACTCTCTTAAAGCACAAAATGTAGTGCTTGACTTTAATGTATATAGATATGTAATTTGTCTTTCTGACTCGTCTGCAATTTCTTTCATACTCATATATTCTCATCTTCCTCAGTGCTCCAGAATAATTTCCAAATATTATGCTCTAAATAATGTTTGTTGAATAGATAATCAAATTTCCATTTATAAACATTATATTCCTTTCATAAGAAGAAACATCATAATGCATGGGTCTGCTACTTAGCTTACCAAGCAAGGCACAAAACTGTTGACTATTTGACCTATAAAATTTAACTTAAAAATAATGAATAATATAAGGCAAATATGATATGTTATTAGTTTTGAATTTTTCATCTCTAGGAATCAATACATATGTAGAATAGCAAATGTGTTGCTCGTATTTATTCCATTTTATATACTAAATGTATATATGTGTTATATATTAAGTTACATTATATATTTCATAGTCTTGAGGAAAAGCACTATATTTTCAAATAAAAGGTAGTTTAAATCCTTTCTAAATTACTAAATAATTACAGCATATCATAAATTTGTTACACTTTCTCAAAGATTTAGTTTCTTATAGCTACTGCAAGTACACATATATATAATGACATCTACACAATTTATATCACAGTGTTTTTTTTCTTTTGTAAAGTCAAGTGAAATTTGAATTTTATTGATATGAATTTTCAAAGATCCATAAACCATTTGGCTGTAAAATCAAGAGTATTGACTGTGGCCATTGTGGAAGTCACTTTAAAGGACACTACAGGTGTATTAAATTAACTATTTGAACAATTACACTTAACTCTATAATATTCCTTTACAATGAATCCATTATCAGTTCATATCCACTAAGTTTGATTGAAATGATTGTATCCTGAGTTTGATTCAACAAAATCATTAGTGTGCGAATAACAGAGAAAGGTCAAACCTATTAAAATCCCTTTCCAGATCTTGATATTGGCAAAATATATCATGGAAAGATAAGAAAGTACTTATATAATACTTAAGGAAATTGATCTTTGAACAACTCAAATACTGGGTCAAATTAAACTTTTAACTTATGCTAACTTATATCAGCTTTTGCCCCAGGAAAAAAAAATTAGTGGTTCATTATTGACTGCAATCCATTACTTCAAAGCTAAGAGTTTCCTGTAATTTTGCCTATATTGCTTTTGCTAACTATGCTAAAGGCTCTTAAAGCTGGGATATGCCACATATGATCATAAAAGAAATGTGAATGTAATAATCTCTAATAAAAAGACAAGCTCATTTTCCCTAAAGTTTTGTATTGTCTTTTTATTCCATTTGTACAAGTTCTTCTTTTTCTTGGTTTTTAAATATGCAATTTTATTCTTTATTCGTTCTCATGCCTTTGGTTTCTTTTGTTTAGTTTCTTCTCTTTTGACCCATTGTGTTAAACAATTCTTGCAGAAGATAATTTGTCATCACTGTCATAATGAGTACAATTTTCGTTAACTCAGACCTGGCCATGGCTGGCTGTATTGCAAAGGAAACTACGTGAAAGGCTAATGAGGGGCATTATTTGAGCGGTATGATTGGATTATTATAGCTTTAATTAGATCAGTCAAAATTCTTGGTGAATATTGTTCAGCAAGGTATTCTTTAGTAAAGAAAATTCTGTTCTTAAAAAATTCCTAATTCAAGAATTTAATTCTACTACTGCTAAATATAACAGCACAGAAGTTCAAAGTGTGCATCTATTTGATTTGAACTTTTTCTACTACATATTTTTTAAAAATTCCAATGCAGCATTCTCCTTATCCAGCTGTTTCTCATTGTTGAAAATTGTCCTTCTTTGTGGTTTTTAAGTAACATCTTTTTCCAAACCTCATTGAAGTCTACTGAAGACAATATTTGTTGGGTAAAACGTGGAACTACCTAATTTATAAAACTGAACCTTACACTGTTGAATAATATTTAAAAGGGAAAATTTTAACAGCAGTTCTTCAAAGCATTCATAAAAAATAAAGAGGATCAAAATATGGAAATTTAAACAAACAGGAGACACAAACCATCACTATGATTATAAAGGAGACTAGGAAAGAATATTCAGGATTTCAGCATATGTTTCTTCTATCTCCATACTGGAGAATGCACAGCTGCAATGTTGCTGAAACACCTGACCATAGAGTTTGCTGGGTTGTTTTTTATCTCTTTCTTTTCACACACCTGCCTCCACCATGAAATGTGCTGTGCCTTCATAAAATTGATGTACTGTCTAAAAAAAAAAAAAAAAAAAAAAAAACAAAGATGGCTGTGCTTTAGGTCCCTTGTAACAGGCCCACCTCATCACCTTCTCACGATGGCTGCCCCCTAGCAGGCAGGACCCTCCAAGTCTGGCTGCCCTGCTTGCCACCAAACTGAAGGCAAATCCACTCCAATTGCCACTCAAATCTGGCTGCTGTATATTGCTCACGTCTGCCCACTCTTGCAAGCTTTCTACTCAACGCATAGCTTCTCCCAAGAGTGAAAACTGTGGAAAGGCTTTCTCCCTTATCCAGACCTCTCTGGGGAGTGGGACAGCCATTCCCACCAGCTGTCAATCACTTGCCTAGTGTGTCATGTCTCTCCCCAGCTGGATCACACACTGTCTCCTGACCTCTCCACCCTGGTGATACACCCCAAGCATGATGACTCCGGGTAAGGTCTGTGCACCAGGTACGGCCGGTTCTCTTTCTTTCCCCAGTTGTACTAGGAGAGCTCAGATGAATGATCCCTCTGGTCCACCGTCTTGCTCTATCCCCCACAAAAATAAATATTAGGACATAAACTTTATGAGAAATGTGAAGAAATCAACTGGACTTAAAACCTGTGAGAGCAAAATGTTGAACCCATTGCTAATATACCAAAGCAGGCTGAAACATACTTTATATTTGAAGATAATTTTTAATTTCAAAAATAAAAATCAATTCTGCTTATCATTTCTGTGTCATCCCAATTAAATATTATTTTTAATCTTAAGTTAAAAATTTGATTCCAAGTTTCATATGCAAAAATTAATATTACAAAGAACTGAATTAATATTACTAAAAACACTGAATAACTGGAACTATGGTTATGACACATGCATATTTATATGACAACTTTAATAATAATAATTGTACCATAATGATGGTAATACCAATAAAATAAAATCACCGCTAATAACCGCCTTAGTCATTACAGCAGCACAATGTCAATTTTTTGATAAAAAATATTTTCCAATAATAAATTTACATAAATGAGATTATGATAGTCACTGATGAAATAGAACATATTTGACCAGAAAATCCAATGGCATAAATATCTCAAAAAACAAAGCAAAACCCTCAAGCTAAAGGCAGCGCATTCTTGAAACCAAACAAAAAAAGTTCTAGGAACAAAAGAAA
The DNA here is from genome assembly GCA_963573935.1 of Arctocebus calabarensis. NCBI lineage: Eukaryota > Metazoa > Chordata > Mammalia > Primates > Lorisidae > Arctocebus > Arctocebus calabarensis. The sequence goes on from CAUYON010187035.1 coordinate 13,338, forward strand.
GGCAGAAAAGATTAAAATTTACTAATAATCAAAGGAATGTTTTCTGAGCTGGTAAATGACTTGAGACTTCAAAAAGAAATTTGGACACTGCATTCTATGCATAAATGATCAGTAAAGACACATCTATTTTTGAAAAATATATATATATATACTTTTAAATTTTTAAATCCTGAGTTTGAAATCTAAAGAGATAACAAAGCCCAGCTGGAAAGAGCAAGTTACCTTCAGTGAACTCAGGGTCAGTTGGGTCAGGCTTTCTTCTGGGCACATCTAGAATCTCAAAATCTGTGAACTTTTTCTCATAAAATCTGCTGTCCGCAAAATACTTACAGCTACAATAATGTAAATGTCTTCACTCTGTGTTGATAAGTCACCACAATTAGAAAAATTACATGCCTGTTACTTTACGAACCAGTTTGCAAGACCAAACCTGACAGTTTACAGAAATAACAAAAGTAGGAAGGAGGGAAAACGATTGAATTATGTGGAGTGAAGTAACTCTCATAGCTTCATATTATCAAATTAAGAATATAAAAATTCTACCTATACAGAGCTGATGAAAACATAAAAAGGACATATTAGCTTTTTAAAGCTCCAAGGTTACAAGAAGGAAAAAAATATAGTTATGGAACTCTGCTAGGAGAAAGGAGAGTGGTGTAAATGGGTTAATTATTGATAATTGTCTAAATAATGTTTACAACTGATAATAATTGTCAATTGGAAATGGTAATAAAAATTAATTAGTCTTACATGACATATTATCTCAAGACTGGAAGTAAATTATGGTCAGAACTCAAAATAGAAACAATTCAAATAATTTCAGATTTTTAAAATTGATGCATAATATCTGTACATATTTTAGCAGTACTTATAACATTTTGATATAAGCATACAATATGCAATCATCTAATTAGGGTATTTAGGACATCTATCCCTTAGATCATTTGTCATTTTTTTTCTGTTGGAGAAACAACCAATCTTCTCTTTTATCAATAGTTATTTTGAAATACAAAATAGGGCGGCACCTGTGGCTCAAAGGAGTCGAGCGCTGGCGCCATATCCAGAGGTGGCGGATTCAAACCCAACCGGGGCCAAAAACTGCCAAAAAAAAAAAAAAAAAAAAAGAAAGAAATACAAAATGTTTTAAAATATTCTCCATGTGTTGGCTACCTCTTCGTAAATATTATAGTGAATATTGTGTAAATACATGTAGATTTAGTTACAATTTCCATTTTTCCCTAAATATGGTGACTTTATGGGCAACTTTGGGGCTTTGTGTGTTGTTGAAAAGAGTGAAACTGGATGGCTCCTGTGGTACAGGGAAGGTACCCATCTCTTTTCCTTAAAAAAAAAAAAAAACATTTGGTATGATATAATATATGAGGATATACATATATTATTTGCAAAGTTAAAGACAATAAAAATACTTAATATAATGATCAGATTTACCTCAAAGAAAAATAATCAATGACAATAATTACCCCAATAGAAAAATAAAAATAATCAAACAACAAAAAGAAAGAAAATGTACAAGTTATTATATAAACAATAGCCTCTAAAGAAAATCAAATATATAAAATAGTAAGAATTACATAAAATGGGAAGGATACAGAATAACATTTTTATCATCGGAAGATTAAATGTTATTCAGATGCTAATCGTCGGAAGATTAAATGTTATTCAGATGCTAATTTTTCACTTAATATCCTATTAAGTAACACTATAAAACTAGTGTTGTAATAGCAAATTATAGTTTATTTAGGGGAAACTTGACAAATAATTTTGTTATATTATATAGAAAAATAAATTCGTAATAACATTGAGAAAAATTTATAAAAGACTGGGCGGCGCCTATGGCTCAAAGGAGTAGGGTGCCGGCCCCATACACCAGAGGTTACAGGTTCAAACCTAGCCTCACATACCAAAGGTGCCAGGTTCAAACCTAGCCCTGGTCAAAAACTGCAAAAATAAGAAAAAAGAAAATAAAGAAAGAAAAACGTATAAAAGAAAAGAAGTACTAAATAATCAACTTTTTAAAAGTTAAAATTATCAAAGCTAGAATATGTAGACAAAAAAAAAGTGAATTTATTCCGAAGCATACAGAAATGTATCCTAAAAAATACATTTGAAAAATTGTTGGATTTACAACAGGTATTTGATAAAAAACAGAAAATCAGCAGTTCCAGTTCGATCTTTGAAACAAAAGCCATTGGAAATAATCAAATATTTTAATTTAAGTCATAGAAGTTACTATATATTTTTAAATTAATAGTTTTCAAGGATTAATAGACTGTGGCATATGCATACCATGAAACATGAATACTTTGTATTGGTATTTACCTGGAAAGATTTAGATGACAGTCTCCTAAGTAAAGGGTCTAAAGAATGGAAAATCAACTATCCCATGTCCTCAATACTAAAGGGAAACTAATAGATTAACAACTATAGGCCAACAGGAAAGAAAAAGCACAATTAAATTCAAGAAGGAGAAAAAGGGGGAGGAGTTTTCCCCTAACAAGTACAATCTCAGGGTATATGAGACACTTCCTGGTTGAAGGATTCAACTACCACTTGGACTGTACCTTACAAAAGTGAATGATGTAAGCTAATCATATCTATCCTCTTATTAACCTGAAATTAAAAAGAAAATAATTATAAAGTGCAAAAGGCTTTCAATACAAGGTATAAATACAGGCTGGGGCAAGGGGACTCACACTTGTAATCCTAGCACTGGGAGGCCAAGAAGGAGGATCCTTTGAGCTCAGGAGTTCCAGAGTAGCTGAGTAAGAGAGACCCTGTCTCTACTGAAATTAGAAAAATTAACGTGGCACGGTGCTCACCTGTGTCCTAGCTGCTCAGGAGGCTGGGGCAAGAGGATGGCTTGACCCAAGAGTTTGAGGTTGCAGTGAGCTATGATGACCCCACTGCACCTTACCCAGGATGACAGAAGGAGACTGTGTTTCTAAAAAAAAAAAAAAGGTATAAATGCAAAACAAAACAGTGATTACTATTGATACTCCTATTCACATATGAGAAAGTGAAGGCAAAGTGAAATTAATTTTCCCAAGTGGAGATGAGGATTAGCAGAGCTTGGATTTTAATGCATTCTTCGAATTTATTTACTATATGCTTATGCTATTATCATAATTAAAATAAAGTCCTATTAATATTAGCTAAATGGAAGTCTCCAAATAGCATTATAGTTATTAAATAATCCTTAATCGAGAAAATGTTCTTGAAGCATTTAGGTTCATTAGGTGGCTGTTAAATTCTTTAATTCAGTGCTTGCAACACAAGCTAATGACACAAAGATCATGAATCCCCTGTGTTCATTATTAGTCAGCGACTCCTCTATATTTGCATAGTATCCTGAATAAGTTCTTGAGCTTTTTGCAGAAAATTGGCATTGGGCTTTATATTTGGGGGATGTAAGAACACAAGTGACTCAGTCTATGATAGGCCTATACAGAATAAAGACTACAGATTATTTGTGTTGAAAGATAGAAGATGAGAAATGACTTTGAGCTGAATTACCATATGCATAAAATATTTATTATATAAGTATTCTATTTACTGTGTTGTGTGTCTATTATTTAAATCAAGAGGAAAGTTTAAATAGTAGATAGCAAGTATACACAATAAGTGGAATGTGGTTTACTTTTGTCTATGTATATGTATAAGGAAAGACTCCACATGTGGTAGAGGTTACACAGTAAGTATCAGTAGGTGAGTTATCATTAGTGAGTTAATATAAAAAATAAATGAAGAAATTAAGTCCTTGACAACAGATGGAAACTCTTAGATTACCATTGGTTTTGTAAATACTCTTAGATTACCATTGGTTCATTTGTAAATATCATAATCAAGATCTAAAGTGTTAATTAACTTATAATTATATAGAGAGGTTTAATAGATAAAAGTAGTTAAAATATATACATATAAATAATACTTTCAATATTTCTTAATCCCAAAGAAGCAGCTTAGATATATTTAAGCTGCTTAAATCTTAATGCAACAAGGAGAAACAAAATTTTTATATATATTTGTCTTTGCCACTTGAGTATATTTTCTTTTAGCTGTTTTCCCTCTCTTTTCATTCATTTTTATCCTTCTGATTATGATCAATTAAACCTATTTCTGAACTTATATGAAACAATAAATATTTTAAACACATGCCACATGCACAAATTTTGTTCAGCGTTTTCTTTCAATTTTCTTCAAATTAAAAGGCACATTCAAGATGGAATAGTACTTTCATATTTAAATGAATTATTACTTTTCATTTTTAAAGGCTGTTCACAAATGAGATTTTTAATTCTTTCCTACACTTATTTTTTTCCTTGCCCTTTATTTTGTAGAGGTTATAACCCATTGTAAAGTCCCATAAATATTTATAATATATTATAGTACTGATGAAATTATAAATATAATCATAGTGATGACTTAAATCATTAATACAGCAAAAATATGGAATATGTGAAGAAGGGAGTTTACATCTCTTTTCTGAAAACCCTAAATATTCTGCTCAAATCTCAAAAAAATTATATTTAGACATTCAGACATCTTGGATTTTAAGTTCCACATTTGATCCCACAATCCCCATTACTGGGCATCTACGCAGAAGGAAAAAAATCCTTTTATCATAGGACATTTGCACTGCACTGTTTATTGCAGCTCAATTTACAATTGCCAAAATGCGAGAACAATCTAAATGCCCATCATCTCAGGAATGGATTAACATGCTGTGGTGTATATATATATATGTATATATGGGGTATATATATATATATATATATATACCATGAAATACTATTCAGCCATTAAAAAATATGGAGACTTTACGTCTTTTCTATTAACCTGGATGGAGGTGGAACACGTTCTTCTTAGTAAAGGAACACAAGAATGGAGAAGCAAGATTCCAATATATTCAATTCAAATATGAACTCAGTAGATGATCAAACACATACCCACATAAGATAAAAAGTCAAATCAATTTCGGATAGGAGGATGGGAGAATGAAGGAGCAGGGAGAGGGGAGGAGGGAGAGGAGAGGTGACCGTGTGGGCAAACCTCTGGGGAGCAGGACACAATTCTAAGAGGGACTTTACTTAACAAATAATCAGTGTAACACAATTCTTCCCTCAATGAATCCCAAATAATAATAATGATAAATGACATTTGTATTTAATATTTTAGCAGGCATTAATTAATCCGATTTTAGTTTGCTACCAATGGACTTTGGTAAACTTTTCATAGTCTGCTCTACTCTTTACTTGTTATGTTAATTATTGATTCTATTGAATTTTATAAATATACTGCCCTATAATATATAACTATAAATAATTATACCTCTGCTTTTGAAATTTGTATTTCTATGACTGTATGCTTATGCAAGATTGCTCTTTGGAGGGTCCTAACCCTCACTGTATGAAACTACTAGGACTTATATAAAATAAGGCTTTTTCCGAAAATATAATTTTATGTCATTTTTGAAAATAGTAATTTTATATATTTATGGGATGTAATATGATGCTGTGATCTATGTGCATCATACATTGTTTAATAACAAGAGTATGTTCAAGAAGTATGTAGTTGATGGTTCTGTTGTTATATGAACATTACAGAGAGCACCTACACAAACCAGAGGACAGAAACTACTGCCTCCCCAGGCCATGTGGTGTGGCCTATTTCTCCCAGGCTACAAACCTGTATAGTAAGTTACTGTACTGAATGCTGGAGGGTAGGCAATTACAGCACAATGCTAAGTATTAGTGTATCTAGACGAAAGAACACTACAGTAAAAATACTCTGTAAAAGATTAAAAAGTAGTACACCTGTGATGTGGTTTGTATCTTTGGCCCACCCACATCTCATGTTGAAATTTGATCCCCGGTGCTGAATGCAGGGCATGGTTGAAGGTGTTCGGCTCATGAAGGTGGATCCTTCATGAATGGCTTAGTATCCCCCTTGTTATATTTACTGAGTTCTCATCTTTTATGAGCCCACATGACTGCTAATCACCTGGCGCCACCTACTGCCTCTCTTGCTCCAGTTCTGACATGTGACACACCTCTTCCCCCTTCACCTTCCTTCCACCTTGATTGGAAACTCCCTGAAGCCTTCACCAGAAGCAAATGCTGACCCCATGCGTCCAGTACAGTCAGGTAAACCATGAGCCAAAGAAATCTCTTTTCTCTATAAATTACCCAGCCTCAGGGATTTTCTTTATAGCATGGCAAATGGGCTAATGCCCCCTGTATAGGCCACTTCCCATGAATGACTCTTTCAGGACTAGGAATTATTCAGAGTGAGTCAGTGGTGAGTGGTGAGTGACTATGAGTGAAGGCCAATGTCATTACTGTAAGCTACTCTGGACTTTATAAAACCTGTATACGTAGGCTGCGCTAAATTTACAAAAAAATTGCTTCTTTAATAATAAGTTAGCTTACTGTAGCATTTTTACTTTACAAACATTTTTGTTTAATTTTTTGGCTCTTTTACAGTAACATTTAGCTTAAAATATAAATACATTGTACAAAAGTATTTTTCTTTATATCCTTGTTATATAAATTTTTCTGTTAACTTTTTGTTGCTTTTTTGACTATTTTTTGATAGCATGTAAGACACAACACACCCATTATCTTAGGCCTACACCGGGCAGAAAGATCAATATTATTGTCTTCTACTTTTAGCAAATATACAACTAGTAACATGGTCTTTTAATATCAAATATTATACACAGTTCAGCTCAGTATGTTTGTTTAACCAGCATCACTACAAACATGTGAGTAATGTGTTGTGCTAGGTTGTTAGGACAGCTATGGCATCACTACGCATAGGAATGTAATACATAGTAAATCCATTATCATTTTATGGGAACTCCATTGTAAGCACAATCTGTTGTTGGCTAAAAGGTCATTATGTGATACATGACTGTATCTGCTGTGTAATGATTAAATCAAGTCACTTAATATATCCATCACATCATTTACTTTTCTTTGTGTTGGGAACATTTCAAATCGACTCTTTTGCAGTACTGAGTATGAAATACATTCTTATTAACTGTAATCAGCATGCTGTGCAATAGACCACCAAATCTTATTCTTCCCAGCTGAACCTTGTCAATTCTGTCATAGAAGGATTTTAGAGACTCTAAGTCTTCATGTGCCTAATAACAGGGGCCTGAGCTATTGTCACGATAATGACTCTTTTAAAAAAGAAATTCAGATTGATACAAGGGTACAAACCATTAGGATACATTGTTTGTGTTTGTTTGATAGATAAAGTCCAAGTTGTAGCTCAGGAAGGAAGTGTGTCATTTACCCTTCATTATTCCTGTTAGGTAATAGCTTACAGACCCTCTCTCTTCACCCCTCTCCCCCCACTAGAATGGGATTCTGTTTTTCACTCCCATGGGCATGTCGTTACTCAGCTGCTGGTTTTATATTAGTATTAAGTACATTGGATACTCGCTTTTCCATTCTTGTGATACTTTACTTAGGAGGATAATTCTCCAGTTCCATCCAGGTCAATACAAAAGATGGAACGTTCCCATTTTTTGTGGCTGAATAGTCTTTCATGGTATACATATACCAAAGTTATTTATCCATTTGCGAGTTGATGGACACTTGGGTTGTTTTCACGTCTTGGTGACTGTGAATTGAGCTGTGATAAACATTTGAGTGCAAAAGTTCTAAAGGTAAAATGATTTTTTTCTTCTAGGTAGATACCTAGTAATGGGATTGAAATATTAAATGGAAAGTCTACTTTTAGCTCCTTAAGGATTCTCCATACTTTTTTCCAAAAGGGCTGTGCTTGTTTGCAGTCCCACCAACAGTGCACAAGTGTTCCCTTCTCTTTACATCCACACCAGCAGTATTGCTTTGGGATTATGTGATGTGGAGTGATGTAATATCTCAAAATGGTTTTGATTTGCATTTCTCTGATGATTAGGAATGATGAGCATTTTTTTTTCATATGTTTGCTGTCCATTTCTCTGTCTTCTTGGGAGAAGGTTTATTTGTGATAAATGGGATTTTTTGCTCTTTTCTTGCAGATTTAGTTTGAGTACTCTGTAGCTTGTGGTTATTAGCCTGATGTCAGATTCATAACATGCAAATATCTTCTCCCATTCTGAAGGCTATTGGCTTAAATTCTTGTATCCACTAATGATTCTTTTAATTACAGAAAGAAGTTTGGTTTTATACAATTTTTGAGTCTTAGATGGGGCCTTACATATATCATCTTTTAATACATTCTTTTTCCGTGCGTTCTTCTGGAAATAATTTCAGAATTAATGTCACCAGTGAATTCTGACAATACTGGTTTTGTTCTTCATTCATTCTTTTGCTATCCTTCTAATATCTAACCCCAAGCATAGTGGCAATCTCGGAAACATCAAAATTTACTGACAGTCTAGCTTATGTCTTCCCTCTAATTCTGAAATGAAGTCATAAGAATTATCTGAAAATGAATTAACTCAGCTCTTGAGAGATGGCACTGTTGATAGTACAAATATACATATTAAATACATTTTAAAATATATCAAAAAGTGTGTTTATACATAAATTCTATGAATTTCAGCTTATGAACATTGATATTTACAAAATACTGTGTGTTTTTATATTATCTAAAGCGAATAAAATGGAATATTTAACCTCAGTCTGTTTTGATAACTCAAACTTTAATTTCTATTCTTCAGAGCTCTCTCATATTTCCAGATATTTCACAGAAAATAGAAAGATAGAGAAAAAAATATTTATATTCACATATTATCTGTCACAGAACTTACTTTTCTAATTTTGTTAATCACATGCATTGTTTTCCTGTGAGAGTGGGTCTCAGAGTTTTGCCTTATGTAACCTGAGAAAACAATTCTCCATTTGACATGACCTATTTGCAAAGTTGTTTATAAATACATCCCAGAATTAAAGACTAGTAATATAGGACACTTACATTTGTAAATCAACTGAAGTGTTGGTAGATCAGGGATGCTGGTGGCGTTCAATGAACAAATGCTTGGAGCACACTGCCAGAGGGATCACAACACCGTAGTGCCTACCTCAAGTTGGGTTCTAAACTGCAATACCATGAATCTATAAAAATGTAGTTTGGGAGCATTATTAAAAAGCATGCTGCATAATTCTTAAAAATTTATTTCACGACAATTCAATTTTATAAGACTACATTACATTTCTCTAGAGCCAACTGTTGTTTTATTGAAAAAAAATGTTATTAACTTGAAAATAGTTTCTCCGTAGCCGTATCTCCCTCTCCTTGTAGTGAAAAAATGTATATTTATAACGGGAACTCTGTAGGGATTCAAATAACCACAGCAGGCAGTCACTATTAAAAACAACATTTTAGTACTAGAAAATTACAAAAGCCTGTTAATATTTTCAGTTATTTCAGTGGTGAACATCTCATTTAAAAACAATTCCTCATGCCTGTAATTTCAAATGTAGTTATTGCAAATAGAGAAAAAAAATGCAGTTGAAATAGCCTTAGCTGACTATTTCCTTTTCAGAAGTTCTGTTGCATTATATTCTTATATTATGTTTTCTCTTCAATGAACTTTTCATTCGTGTCCTGAATTATTTTTTGTTTTGTTTTGGTTTCTCATTAATGCCATTCATTTTCCTATTCATATTTTGAGTTCCATCTCTGGTATTTCAACAATTTCCTTATGATTGGATTCCTTACTGGAGAACTATTGTGATCCTTTGGGGGAATGTCAAAACAGCTTGTTTGTCATGTCAGAGTTCTTCTGCTGGTTTGTCTAAACCCCCTTCTCTCAGTTCAAGAGTGATAACTTTGTGGCCTACTTATTCTCCTCTGTTGGGAACCCAAGAGGGATGGTTAATGGCTACAAAAATATATTTAGTGAGAAAGAATAAGACCTACTGTTCAGTAGCACAGCAGAACAGCAATTATAGTTAACAATAATTTGTTGCATTTCTAATAACTTAGAGTGGTAGAATTGGAATGTTCCTAACACAAAGAAAGTATAAGCACTTGAAGTGATAAATTTGGTCGTTACACATTGTATACTTGTATCAAAATAGCACACTTACTCCATAAATATATACATACACATATATATTCATAAAAATTAAAAATTAAACACTAAAAATATAAGGTCATGTCATAAGCAAATGGGGACATCTTAAATTCTTCTTTAGCATTTCTTTTTTTTTTTTTTTTTCAGTTTTTGGCTTGGGCTGGATTTGAACCCACCACCTCCAGCATATGGGACCGGTGCCCTACCTCTTTGAGCCACAGGCGCCACCCTTTAGCATTTCTTTTAAAGAGTGTTAGTGGTAATGCACTCCCTCAACTTTGTTTGTATGGGAAAACCCTTGTCTCTTCACTTTGGAAGAACAGATTCACTGAGTACATTATTTTTGCTTGAGTAAGCTTTCCCATACATCTCTATTATTTTGATATGTCATCCCACTCTTTCTGGGACTGCATGGTTTCTGCTGAGAAATCTGCTGCTAAATTTATTAAAACCTTCTTATGTGTTATTTGCTTCTGTTATCCTTGCTGCTTTTACGATTCTCTCTGTGTCTTTGAATTTTGACAAATTGATTATAGAATGTTATTTATTATTTTTTGTTTGGCTTGAATCGCTAATGTAGAGACCTTTAACTTTTGTGTATCTAGATATTTGTATCTTTCCCTGGATTTGGTAAGTTTGTTGCCATTATTTCATTAAATAAGCTTTCTCCCTTTGTCTTCTTTACTTTGAATTCCTATAACCCAAATATTTGTATGTTGTTCCATCAATCCTATAAGCTCTCATTTCTTTTTATTTACTTCTTTTTCTTTTTTCTGTCTCCTGACTATGTATTCTTAAATAACCTGTCTTAAAAGTCATACATGCTTTGATCTGCTTGATCCAATTTATTGTTAATGCTGTAACATTTTTCATTTCATTTATTGTATTTTTTATCTCCAGAATTTCCATATCTTTTCTTTGTTTGTTTGTTTCAGTAATTTAAAGTCCATTGTTAAATTTCCCTTTTTGTCCCCTTTGTTTGTTTCCTTAATTTCATTGAATTTGTTTCTCTGGGTTTTCTTGAATCTGCCCAGTTTTCTTAAAATAATCGTTTTGAACTTTTCTCAGTGATTTCATATCTCCATTTTTTTCATATCAGCTACTGGGAGATTATGGTGTTATTTTGGTTGATATATGTCTCCTTTTTTTTTCTTTCCTTTTCGCTTATACTGCTAGTGTCTATTTTTAAAAGTTGGGACTTATTCCAGTTTTTGCAGGCTAGATTTGTCTTGGAATACCTTTTACAAATTAGTCTATTCAGAGATTCTGGGAAGGTTGTCTGCTGTTGGTGAGGGCAGGCTTGCAGCCAGAGTTTTTAGTTAGGCTGGCCTAGTGCCAGAGTCAGCAGGTGGCCAGTCATGGTGCCTGGTTCTTCAGTGACCCTGAGCCCGGGTTCACTAAAATGTACCATTTGAATGGGGATGGTGGTTGACTTGAAGCCTGGGTTTGCAAGGGAAGGACTGAAAACTTTATTGTGGGGCTACCCTGACACCTAGACTCATAATTGATGAACTGGCACTGTGGTGGGCCATGAATCTGAGCTCACAGGGGATGTTCTGGTTCTAAGGTGGGCCTGCAACTTGAGTACAGGGGGAAAGGGCTGGATACTGGGTACACAGAAATTGGTACACACCCTTGACTTGAAGGCTTTTTACCTGGAGTCTTAGTTCATAAGGGCTAGCCTGGCACTAGGGTCTAGCAAAGTGAGCCTAAACCTTGTGTCTAGGAAAGCAGGCCTGGACCCTGAGTCCTCTGGAGATTGTGACCAAGCGCACTAACATGAGCCTAGGCCTGTCTGATACTGGAGCAGACATGCGTTCTGGGTACATAGGGGTTTTTCTGGAGCCTGAGACAGCATACACTGGCCCACTGTAGGAGCCACAGGGGATCACCTAGGCTAAGGCTCTGGGAACCAGTCTGGAGCCTGACTATGTGAGTGCTGGTCTGAGAATTGGATCCATGTGGGCTTGCCTGGGACCTGGGGTAATTGGGTCCAATGTGGGAACCGGAACCTAGATCAGTGTGTCTAGAGCAGTGATGGGTTTATTCAGATGGGCCTCAACCTTTGGCTCACCGGGGCACATCTAGACTGTGGGTCTTCTGGAGTGCTAAGTCACAGAGACCAAGCGTTCGGGCTTAAAGTCTGTGTCTGTGTCAGTCTGGTGTCTGGATCCAAGAGGGATGACCTGGTGCTAGAGTAAGCCTGATGACCTTTGTAGGCTGACCTGGCTCTAAGTTGGTTTGAAATCTGGGATGGGCCCGAGACTGAGGCAGAAATTCTGGTGTTGAAGCTGGGCACAAATGTGTTCATTTGACAACCATATTTGCATGTGAAATTCTGGGCCTGGGATGGACCTAAAGCCTGGGTCTAGGGGAGACAGCCAGGTGATAGAGGTGATCTGGAGCTTGGGGTTATTGTGGCCAACCTAGTCCTGGGGTAGTCTTGGAATCTGGCACTCGAGGTCAGCCTAGGGCCATGGGGCCAGGTTCTCTGATGGATCCAGAGACCAAGTCTGCCAGGCAGTCCACGGCCTAGGGCTGCAGGATTCTTCCTGGCACCCAAACAGGCTGGAGACTTAGTCTACAAACACAAGCTTGAAACGTGGGAAATAGGCGCTAGCCTTGAGGCTAGATCTAACAGGGATGGCATGATGACTCTCCTGGTTCTGGGGGCAGTTCAGAACGTGGTGATGCTGGGTTTAGCCAGGCAGTGGGGTGAGCCCAGAGGACAAGTTTGCTGAGCAGGCCTGGGGCTTGTGGGATCTGGCCACCTGGAGGCACAGTTTTCAAGTACCAGTGTGAAGCCTGGGATCATCTGGACAGTCTACCTTGTTTTGGGTTTACTGGGGTGAGTCTGGTGTTAAGATCCAAAGCAAAGTCCAGGACACTCTTCCTTCTCCTTCCCTCAAGTGGAGAGTATCTCGTTCCTCACTGGACTGCCTTGGGTTTGGGGGCAGTGAAATAGGTAAGTATACAACTAACCTTCCTGCTGCTAGTAATTCTTCTGTCCTTATTTCTATGCTATACCAGATGCTGTAATCTCTCATTCATAGTTTCCTCAGTTCTAGTAAAGATATATTTATGCATGCATAGGCTCCTTGAGTGAACTAAGTGAGAACTCACTCGTTATCTCAGGGAGGGCATGAAGTCATTCATGAGGGATCTGCTCCCACTACCAGAACTCCTCCCACCAGGCCCCAACTCCAACATTGACAAGCAAATTTCCTCATAAGATTTGGTGAGACCAAACATTGAAACTATATCAGGGACAAGGAGACTTTACAGTCCTCGTACATTGACCGTCTCCAGTGTTTTATACCCTGTACAGTCCGATTTCTGTAAGGAAGCATTTTTATTTACCCTGAAGAATTTCTATTAGTGTTTGATTTTCATTTATCTGAAAATGACTCTATTTTACTCTCATTTTTAGAGGATATTTTTGTTGGGTATAGACTCTTGTGTTGACAATTTTTCCAGTTTTTTTCTTTTCTTCTCCCTCCCTTCCTCCATTCTTTCTTTCCTTTCTTCCTTTTCACATTTCCTCTTTCCATCCTCTTTTTTTCCCTTTTTTTGTTTGTTTGTTGTTTTTTTTTTCTCCATGCTTGGCCTGTTTAAACTCTTTAAGGTTTAATTTTATCAAGGAAAATAAAATGATAAAATAAAAACATGTTGATATTAGGAGTTTATATTTTCATTCCAATAATATAAAGAACTTCATCAATTTTTGTATAAAATGCTTTTATTTCTTTGCTTAATATTTTTATGGTTATCTTTCCCATAGGGAGTAGTAAATAAATGTGAATTTCTTTTCCCCTTCACTATCAATCATGCTATATGACTTTTGCAGCTGCCTGAAATATTTTTCTTGCCTATTATCAGAAAATGTATTATTGGTAGCCTTCAGGTATTGCACTTGTCTCTTTTCTCTCCAAGAAAAAAATTTAGACTACTTTTAATGCAGACACATATTTATTCTATAATCACAGCAGTGTTTTTCTCTTCATTTTCTCCTTTATATACTTAATCTCCAGAGGCCTCAATTTCTTTCTTAATCAAATAAATATCTCTTCATAGTATCTTCCAACTATAAAAATAGACTGTTCTCTGGTTTCCTCAAAAAAGTAAGAACTTTTTTTATGAACACCCTGTAGTTGAATTTGATGTCTTTTTGTTGATTGTGATTTGTCTGGTGAGTGATAGTACAGCATTAATTCAAGAAAGCTGCAATTTGTGTGAGACCTAGCCCCCACAAACACAGTATCAAGCTAGAGTAAGTAAATAACAGGAATTATTATTTTGTTAATGAATAAAATGTGGGAGAGAGAAAGGAGAACTTGCCAAGAAAACCAACATCATGAATGGAAAAACTATTCAAAATGTATACTGCACATTTAGCATAAGAATACAATTATTCAGGTGTTTATTAAGCAATTTGCTCACCTGTCATTATCCATTTTTTTCTACAATAAAGTTATTTGGAGCAGGAATAATATCTCTTTCCTTTCCTTGCTGATATGCACACATTTCACTCAGTTGAACAGTCTTAAATATTTCATTTAAAATCTTGAGGGACTATAAAAATACAATGATCTTTTCCAAGTTAAAGAAAAATTATGTAGATGCATTACTTCACTGCTTTTTGAAAAAAACACGGGCAAAATGAACTGTTTGTATTCATAATATGATATTTACAAAATAAGTCTTGTCTCCTGATTTAGGAGGATCTTGGGAAAAGCTCCGGAAGGTTCCAAGTTTAGGAAGAAGAGGGAGTCAAAAATATATTTCCTTCACACCTCAAATTGAGAAATCCAAAGAGTCACTTCTCTACTGAAGATCTTCATGTACCTATCAGTTGCGTGACATTCAAGGATTGCAGGAAGTTTTTTTTTTTTTAGCAAACATGTCATATTCATTTGTTAATTTAAATCAGTAACCATTTTTTTCTTTCATTGCCTTGGTGAAACCAATGAGACTATGATAAAATGTTAACAGCATCTGTGGCCCTGTATGTTATGCCAGAAAGAGAATATAGGTCAATACCTATTTCTGAATAAGAGAAAAAGAAAGAAAATAAGCTTTTTGGGATACTAATTATTTTTTATTGTGATTTAAGTTATAAACAATAAAGTTTACACATGTGAAGAGAACAGTTGCAAACTTTTAACAAATACACGTGCAAGTACTACTCAGATGAAAGTACAGAGAATTACTGGCACCCAAAAGCTCCTACACAGCAACTCACACAAAAATAATGATTCTCCTGACTTCCTCCCCAGGTTATATTTTTCACCTTTGAATTTAATACAATTAAAATTATAAATTAAAAACCAATTTATGATTTTTTCTATAAAAGTTAAATCTGAGATTCATCTAAACTGTATATCTGTCATTATTAACATCCTTAAATTTTTAGGGAGTAAATATAAACATTCTTTTCTTATTTAAGTAGGAAACTACTGGTATTGCTTACACATATGCTCAGCTTTGTAAATGAGTTCCCTTGATTCATTAGAAATATAAGAGATGTCAATTTGCTTCTATCATCAACAATCAGGTTTAAAATTTTATTCATTTTAATCATTTTGATAAGTGTTTTATTTCCTCATCACACTTTAATTTACATTTACTGAAACTTTGTTCTAATTTCATGTTCCAATTGGTTGTTACTACTATATTTAATACACTATATATATACACTATATATAATGTAAATTTAATTTTCACGTTTTGACTCTTATTCTAATAATCAGTCACAAGGCACAAGTGAGACTCACTTACTCTAATATTTTGTGAACTTTTGCTATTTTCGAGCTACCCAATCATTATCTGCAAATAATGTACATTTCATTTCTTCTCTAATTTTATTCCACCTAGTCAATTTCTTGTGCTATTTGTTTCTTGAATTGGCTAGGATATTTAAATAAATATATTTTAAATGTGAATGCAGTGGATCTTATTATTGCTCATGACGTGAATGCAGTGGATCTTATTATTGCTCATGACCTGCCATTTTTTCTGGTTGGGATTCTCATAGCTTTGCCAAGCATAGAGCAAACAGAGCTGTGTGTCCACAGTTGAGGAGACAGCCAGTGATACCAGAAGAATGTGAAGTCTGCTTTGGACTTCACCTCTCTGTGAGTTCTTCTTTTCTCAGAGTTTGCTCTAATTTAACTCTTTTTAATTGTCTCAAACTCCAATTGAAATTCATGACTTTTCAGACTTAAATTTTCAACTCTGAAAATTGAGTTTAATAACTATGCCTACTTTGTAGGTCTATGGTTTAGATTAAATGTATAAGTATTCATGAAATCTTCAGAATAATGCCAAACAAGTAATAAATGCCATGTTACTGATAATAAATAAACCACTGAAACTTGGACACGTTTACGACAATAATTTGGAAATATTAGAAACTGACAAGGGTTTACTTGCAACACAGATAACAATAAATAAACCACTAAAACTTGGATAGGTTTATGACAATAATTTGGAAATACTAGAAACTGATAAGGGTTTACTTGCGGCATAGGTAACTACCTGTAGAGATAGTAATTTTAAACACTAACACTACCACCTCTTAAAGGAATGTTCATCATTCTTTGGGGAAAACTTTAACAAAGAGAGAATAGATTACTAATAGATTTTGTTAGGCATTCCACAGATTATTTTGGAAGGGTAAGAAGATCTGCTTGTGATTTCTAAATAACACTACTTAGAAAGAGTCGAAGAAGAGAAAAGAAAGGGAGAGAAATGATTACTGTGTGAATAGAAACACAGGCCTCTCAACATGTTCAATCCATTTCTTTCCCAATTCATGAGCTTGACACACAATTTTATGGGGGTTCACAGTGAAATTTCTGGGTGGTTAATTATATTCAATAAAATTGTAATTCATTAAAATTATTTAATATAGGTGGGGCACAGTAGCTCATGCTTGTAATCCTGGCAGTCTGCCATGGCACTCTACCGAGGTGACAAAGTGAGACTCAGTCTAAAAAAAGAAAAAGAAATTATCTGATAGAACCATGTTTTCAATTATGCATTTAGAACATTATGGAGTGACAATATAACAAAGCAAATTATATTTCATTTTCTCCCCCAAAATGTGACATCCCCAAAATTCACTTTAAATGAAACATAAAAGAAGTAAACAGACATAAATCTGATAGAATCTTGTTTACCACAATTATAAAAGAAAAAAGATAGAAATTCTTTCTATAAATTGATAAAAAATAGAAAAATGAGGAGACATAATTCATGAAATATAAAATAAATGATATTAATAAATATATAACAACTTTATTCTACCTTACAAGAAGTCAAAGAAAGAAAAATAAATATAATTTGATCAATGAAACTCTCTTTTTTACCTATCAAATTGAAAGGTATGTTTAAGGTAATATTGAATTCTGGTTAATCTGCTTTGTGACACCTTTTTAATTTCTGATGAGACTATAAATTAACATTACCTTTCTGGAAGTCAATTTGAAATTAGGAATTTTTTTTTTTTTTTTTTTTGGTTGCAGCCATCACTGTTGTTTGGTGGGCCCGGGCTGGATTCGAACCGGCCAGCTCAGGTGTACAAGGCTGGCGCCTTAGCTCATTAAGCCACAGGCACCGAGCTGGAAATAGGAATATAAAAGCTAAGTTTATTCATATCTTATAACTTGAGAATAAATTTCTAGAATATCACTTTACGAATATGATCATAAATATGAGGAAAGGATTATGCAATCATAGTTCATAATGGAGATATTTGTAATGTTGAAAATTAGGAGGAAATTAAGTGTGTAAATAAGGAAGGAATTGTTAACAAAAGCATGACACATCACCCCATTCTAACATTCTACAAAGTGTTATACATCCATTGCGTTTATTGAGTAAATCACTTCCTCAATTTCCTTTATGTGAATGTATCTCTATCTATTTCCGGGCTTTTCCTTTGCCCAGGAAAAACTCTCATCTACTCCAATGTCTCTCCCTTTCCAAACACGATAGATTGTAGGGCAGCAGAAATGAGCTCCATGTGACACAATAGATACCCAGTATGTCTGGAACTGACATTAGTGGCAGGCAAAACAGGAATAACAAAATTATGTTGGGCAGTAGATAAATTGCATAGGAGTTCAAAGCTTATTAAAACCTCTCTCTACCTACGATCAACTCTATAACATGAGGGCCTAGAGCAAGATAATACTTAATGGTGCAATGTGAAAAGTTCAAGATGGCAACAAGAGACTATTAAACCAAACACAAAACACTTCTGAGCACACAGTCCTGCCCAATGGCAGAAGTTGAGTATCCATTAAACTGGCCCTGTTTATACTATTTTGAGATAGACTCTAACAATGGAAAAAATATATACCCAATCTCCAGAAATAAGTAGAAATTCTTGATGGTTTGAAACCTTGTTATGGATAGCTCAACTTTAGTATCTTACCTTTCTAAGTTAATTAAGTAAAATCATTTATTTTTACTTAGAATATATTTTTTACAAAAAGTAGTGTTAGTTATAGTTCTGTTAATGGAAACAAAAAATATGAATATACTTTATTTCATTACACATCATGTTTAGGAAAAGTTATAATAATCTGAGGAAGAGTTCATGACTCAATCTTCAGTAAATAAAGTGAAACATATTCATTTAATAAATATTATTGAATGGCTCTTACATACTAAGTCTGTTCTAGGTGTTGAAAACATAAAGATAAACAAACAAAATTCTAGGAAAAGTTAGACAATGTGTAGAATGAATAAATATGCTGTATTTCAGAGAATGAACTATTTTATGGAGAGATATTAACTAAAACTAAGATATGAGTGGATGTTGAAAGTGGTCATTTCAAAAAGAATGAAACACAATAAAAGCAAAAATTTCATTGCAAAATGGACATTTTAGAACAAACCTAAAAGAAAGGAGCAAGTGAGCCACACTTTAGTGTATCAGGAAGATAAATTGCCTGTACATACGTCCTGGATTAGGATCATGCCTCATGCATGCAAAAAACAATGAAAAGGTCCGTATAAGTATTGGGGATGGTAAAGGGGTGGAGAGAGGGAAAGCAATGTAAGAGTATTACATTAAATGAGATGGGAAGTCACTGGAGTGTTAATATTTTGAGAAAGAGATACATCACAGTTTTAATAGGCTGTCTCAGTGTAGTTTCCAAAAATAAAGAAGGACAATAAATGTTAAGAGATCAGAATGTTAAGAGATTAGACAAGAGACAGCTACTTTAGTCCAAATAAAAAATGATGACCTTTGACATGAACTAATGAGGTAACAATAGACAGAAATGACCAGATTCTAGACATATTTTCAATTTAGAGAAACCAAAAAGACCCCAATTTTTGGTCTTAATGTGGTAGAGTTCAAATGTAAATATCCAAGAAGCAGTTAGTCTGTATTAGGCTTGGTGCCAAGGATTTTGTGCTTTTTAATTTTTATTTTTTCAGTTTATTTAAGAAGTACTAAAGAATATTTAAGTGCCAAGGTGATGTATACAGACATAGAGACATAAAGCAATAAGTATATTAAAAATTGCAAGTACTTGAGTGTGACTCTATCATAGCTGTGATGTTCAAGATTGGACTTTTGACACACATACCAGTGTGGGTAGGTATTTGCATCTTATACACAGGAATACAGATTTTAATTAAAAGAAAGATAAAAGGCAAAAGAGTAAACAATTTAAAAGGCAGGAACTCAAATATTGAAAACTGGAACATTAGCAAGTTACTTGAAAGTATGAACAAAAATGAAACTAATAATTCTGCAAGAATCAACCTAGAATTTAGCTCATTGGATAAAGATCTCAACTCTACCACTTTTAAATGGGTGACTTTCAGAATATACTTATGTCCAAGCGATGGTTAGTGGAATATATTTCCTTTCAGAAATTAAAATACATAATTTTTCATTGGAAGATGGAGATAATGTGTAACTATTTTATAAATATGCCAACCTGTCAACCTTACTAAATTTAAAATTGATTAAGGCATGATTTTCCATCCAGTCTTTACTTTTTTTCATCAGTATAAATTTAAGCCAATTACACAATTTCTTTAAGGATCAATCTCCTCATCTTTAAGTAAAAACTAAAATAATACCTTTCATACAAAGTTGTTTGGCGCTAATTTTGATAGAAATGTATATAAAACACTTTTTGCTGTTACTGACATGTGGTTAAGTATTTAATAAGTACTATAAATGTAACATTAATATTACCATCATCAATCACTTATAGTTTTCCCAGACCCTATGATCTGTGTTTTACAAATATCGCTACTAATTTTTCGAACATCTGACATATCTTCATTTTACAAGGGAACATACTGTAGTAAATAATTTTGCAGAAGGAGGTCAAATAAATAGGCAGTGATGGAACCAGAATATAAATTGACTTACAAAACCAATCTCTTTCAAAACATTTTCTTGTATACTATAAATATGTAAGTGATAACATGAAACAGTTTCAAAATAATTATTTCAATAATTTCCACAAAGTTGACTTAAGCACCTCAGATTTTGCTTAGCAAGTATTACTTCAAAAATATATTCCTCATTTCCACAGTTCATGTGCAAAAACAGTTAAAATATTGTGTATACAGGATTACTAATATCTATGTGAAAGTAAATCTTGCATAAATATACTGGAATAAATATATTTTCCTTTAGCTACTACGAATTGTCAGGTTGTTTTTTTTGCATAACATACATATATATTCATTATAATTATTTTCACATTCAAGCTCTGTATACTAGATCACAATTAACCAATTTTAACAGCACTATGACTCAGACTAATACCATTTCTATTTATAATGCAGCAGCGGGAATAATAATTTTGAAATCCCCATAAAAATCAATGTTTTCAATAGCTATAAAGCCAAAGTCAAATAAAAAATAGCACATTAAAAAGTTCCATTTGAGCAGCACAATACCAAAATTTTCCTGGTTAAATATCCTTTAGGACTGAGTAATGCACTCCAAAACTAAATTTTTATTTTGAGTAGTATCATCTAACAGACCGCTAAATGGCAGCAATAATAATGCACTTCCCCCAAATCACCTAATATTTTGCCAAATCTTCCTGCAACTCTTATTTTTAATAATATAAATGTTTCCCTAGTTTTGTTTTAGTTTAAAGCAAAGCTTTAGTCAATTAAAAAATCAAAATTTAATCTCCTCTGAATACATGTGTACACTTCTCAATTCCCCTTACCTTTATACAAATGTTCTCTGAAAGACTTTGAAAATTGTAGAACATTGCAGCTTCAAACCTCTCCTAATTTGATATCCATGTGCAACTCTCATCATGTACTATCTCCAGTGTATTTTCTATTCCCACTGCAAGCACATAATATAGATCATACACAAGCTATCACAGTTCCCATCCTGCCACTTGTCTCTTACCCCCTCGATCTGTGTATCACTGACCGTTTTTGCTTCCTGAATTATACCTCTTTGTCACTTAACTTCACAATTTAAAACTTACACATTACCTGAAACATGAAACTGGAATTTTGAAACCCAGCATGTAAGCTCAAAATATCCTTTAGCATAATGATACTCTTTTTAGAGTTGATACAAAATAATCTAATATTGAGAAAAATCTAACTCAGTAATGGCTTTCTTAAAGACTGCATTGTTCCTAATTCTCATATTATTTCCCATTGCTTTCACCATTTATGAAGGAGAAGACCAAAACTAATTTGTTTAGCACTCTCTATCCAGCACCTAACATTATATAAGACAAAATATTATTCTTCAAAGTTTTTCCAGAACTGTAAGAAGAGTAGAATACTCTTATGAAGAAACCCTTTATTCTGTCAGTGATGGTCAAGTTGAAACCCCACAATCCTGCATCCTCCTGGAAGTTTCTGTAATCTTCTCTCACACCCATCCATGCAGGCTGTCCATCACTAAGTGCTTCAGGAATCGCCAATTTTAATCTATGTCCTCCAATCCTGTTCACATAACTTATAAGAAATCCATTGCTGCCAAGCCGTCTCTTTTCACCCACTTCTAACCCTCACACCATTTCATTTAACATTTGTTTTTGTCACAGAGCTTCTTCAACTTTCTCATTTTACCTTTCATTACTGTGTTTTCAGTCCTCAACCAAAGTCCTCACATTGTCACATCGTTCTGGGACCACTGAGTTCCCACTCTTAAGATAATCTGTAATTACACTAATGATACTAAGTTCTCCTTGGAGACTTTAAGGCCATTCATTTATTTTGCCACAATATGGACTTCTTTGCTATGGAGACATTCCATGTTTCATTCCTCTTCCATAAAATTACCCAGCTTACATCTCATCATATAAACTGTATCACTTAACATAACGTTTACAGTCACCTACCTGTCCTTAGGACATCTCTTCACCTCCTGCTCTTCTTGAACCTTTAGAATTTTAGGTCTTGGGCCCTTGTCACTTTTCTTCCATGTTATTCCTATCATCATACTTTGTAATTCAACTCCATAAAGACAATCCTTCCATATACTAACCTTTCATCTCCATTGCCTCCTCTTCTCCAGTGATTTTTGCCTTCCACCCACTGTGGTCAAATACTCAAATTTGCTATTACCACAAACGTCTCTACTCTTAGTTTTAAGCATTCCTCTCTCTGATCACCACCAACATACTCTAGTATCCTTATTTTAGTAAATAGTACACTTCAGTGAAAGTTCCATATATTTACCTGTGAGATTTTCTCTGACCCTTAACATGCATACTTTCTCACTTTCCTCTTTTTGAGTACACAATATGAATGTATGGGAGTGATTCTTGTGGTAATTAATGATATTTTGCAGACAACAGGAAAAAAAAGAGGAAAATTGAGATCCCAGAATACAGTTCCCCATCAAGTATTATGGATTGTAAATTATTAGACCATTTTTACTCTGATACAAAAACTAAACAAAGACATAGTGAAAATAGAGAATGCATAATTTGCCCCCATTTCCTGCCTCTTGTCACTGTTCTTGCTGCTGTTTTATATGATAGATATCTGAAGTAGAAATATAGAAAAGACGTCTCCTCCTAAAATCATACAAAATGGAACCATACTGAGTGGGAGAAATAAAACTTTTAGATGCTAAGATATTAATATTGTTTTAATGGTAGCATTACATTGATTATCTTGATTGGGAATTAAGAATATTCATCTCCTTTGGTTATCTGATGTTTTTGGCTTTTATTGTTTAATTTAATGTCCACAAATACATGTTTGTGTGTATGTTTGTATATATATTTCCTTTTTCCTTTTTCTTTTTTCTGAGATAGAGTCTCACTTTGTCACACTTGGTAGAGAGATGTAGCGTTGTAGCACACAGAAATCGCCAACTCTTGGGCTCAAGCGATTTTTTTTGTCTCAGCCTTCTGAGTAGTTGGGACTATCGACAGCTACCACAACACCTGGCTATTTTTTAGAAACAGGGTCTTGCACTTGCTCAAACTGGTCTTGAACCTGTGAGTGCAGCAATTCACCCTCCTCAGCCTCTCAGAGTGCTAGGATTATAGGCATGAGCCAGCACACCTGGCCTCAATATTTCCTTTTAAAACTTATTTGTCATAAGCCATGTTTTCCTGTGTTCCATTCTTTCTTAAAATTTTTTTTCTGGGTCCTATTGCATAGATTATTAGGTATTCTCTCCCTCTGGATTCTGTAGGTATAATTTTACTTTCCCATTTTACTATTATTTTCTTATGGATTCATAAAAGTTTTTCTTATTTTAAAGCACAATGAAAAGTTAATAAACATAGTACTTATTTTGCTCAAAACACACTACCACAAAACTCAAGATATTTAAATAATTATTAATTATATGAGGTAGTAAGTCAGTCCTTTTGTGTTGCTACAAAGGAATAGGATGAGTAAATTATTTTTTTTTAAACAAGGTTTCCTTTGGTTTTATAGTCTGTAAAAGAAGCATGGCACTAGCACCCGTTATGTGGTGAGGGTCTCAGGCTACTTCCATGTGGGAAGTAAGTAGGTTGACTTCTCAGTGGGGCACTCACTTCAATCTTGCAGTATCCAGGGAAAACTTACAGAGGGACAATCCCTGGGGGTTCATCACAACCATGGAAGATGAAAAGACCCCAGGGGCACCCAGACAGGCTGGAGTAGGCATATGCATTTGAGAGGCAACAGATGGGAGGAATTAAACTTTTGGAACTGTTGACATGTAGTTAATTTAGGGAACCTGCTTTACTTCCTCTGCAGGCATATAACTAGTTTCTCCCTCCCCCTTTTAAATACACCATCAGCTGTTTGGTCTGTTAACACCCCATACCATTTACTCAGCCTCTCTCTCTATCCAATCTTTTTGAAGACTTGAGATTCTTTCAACCCTATCCTTTGGCATTTTTACATTTTGCATATGCACTTTTGTTAGAAATCAATAAAAGGCTTCTGAAGAGCCCAGAGAGAGGCTGCATTTTCTTGGTTAACTCAGCCTGAGTTAACGTAAACCTTCTCCAAGCATTCTCAGACTGTACGTGTTTTGAAACTGGCATGAGTTATTTGTTTTCAGCATAATTATCCCAGTCAGCTTTCAAACCAGGTTGGCGTCCATGGACAAAGACCCTCCAACACTTCCACCCGTGGTGGAAGGAGGGGGGAGCCAGCATGTGTAGAGATAACATGGAAAGAAAGGAAGCAAGAGAAGTTCCAAGTTCTTTTTATCAACCAGTTCCAGAGAAACTAACAGGGCTAGCATTCACTCCACCCTCAAGTGCCCTGGAGGGAGGGTACTAATATTGTCAGGAGAGATTCACTATCATGACATAAACACCTCCCATTAACCCCCACCTCAACATTGGGTATCAAATTTGAACAATGAGATTTAGAGGGCAAAAGAAACAAAACTACAGCAATTGGCCATTACATTATACCAACCTCCCCTCCCCCACCCAAGTTAATGACACATAGTCATTGGTCATGTATTTGTGGTTCAGTGATCTGATCTGCTCTCCCCTGGATAGTTCTTCTGGCATCATCTGGGCTACCCTGTGAATCTGCTGTTGAATGCCTACCAGATTGATGAATTTTCCAACCTAGTAGGACTCTTTTATATTTCAATGCTGGGATGAATCAGCCAACTATATTAGAACCAAGTGGTTTCTTGTTCTCTGGCAAGCTACCATTTGCTTATTACATAAAGTGCCAGGGTTCCAAGAGAATGTGTAAAAGTGCTCTGGGCTAGCACCAGGTACAAGTTACTTCCAGCACATACAATTGCTCAAAGCAAATGTTTAAGGAGTAGGTAGATAGACCCTTCCTAATAAAAAGACTCTAAAACATATTGCAAAAAGATGTGGACAAGGAATAGTATGATTCAATATTTTTAATCTAAATAATATAGCAAATGTATAGTATAGCTTACATATTTATGAATTGGTTGAGTGTCAACTTATGTATGCTAGATCTGGTTGACACTGGCACATGCATCTAAGTGTCATCTAAAAGCTTTCTCATTACTCATCTTGTGGGATTAAAGAACTATCTTGTGTGTATCTTTTTTTATGGTGAAGGCAAAAGCACGAGTGTAAATGTACAAAAGGTCTGTAGGACTTTGGATGATAAATAAGAAGTTGGGGTTTGACTTTGACAATGACCTTGATGCATAAGTTGACTTCCATCTTCCTCACCCTTCCTGCCTTAGATTCCTGATTCTATACACAGCTGGAGCCCCTTTGCTCACTCTCTTCCTCTCCAACAGTGAAGATATGCTAAAATGTGTAGGATGATATTTGATGGCCAGATATCCACAGTATTTCCACTTCCATTTCAAGTAGAAAATGTAGAAAACATGACTTACATACAAACAACACATTTACATAAGAATTTGTTAACTGACATGTAGCCCTGATTGCTGCTTAGAATCCCAGAATAATTTTATGCAACATGACTCCTTTTTTAAATTTTTGTTTTGTTTTCTTTTGTTTTGTTTGGCTGGGACTAGGTTTGAACCCACCACGTCTAGTATATGGGGCTGGCGCCTTACTCCTTTGAGCCACAGGCACTGCCCACAACATAATTCCTTTTAATCTCATATGGATAAATGTTTTTGCTAAGCAGAATAACATTTGGTTATAAATGGAATTATTGATAGTTTTTCTTGAAATGTCAGTTAGATTAACAATTACTAATTGAGTTTATGACAAGTTTTACAAATATGCTTTTAGAATCTCTAGATGAAAAAGTACTTTAATATGTTTGCAACAGTCATGTTTGACAATACAGAACAGTTCTTACTCTGCATCGTCAGCGATAGAATTTTTAAAAATACTTTTGAAGATTTTTCCCTTTCTACATTTACAAGGAATATAGGTGCATAGAGAGATTATTTTTGATTATGTAGATCACTGTATGTAAGGGATGCAGAGGAACATACGTACACTATTCTATTCAATGTGATCCACTCAGTCTTGTTTCCAAACAGAATAGAATTGCTCCTATGCATTTTTTTCACCTTTTCTTAAAAGAGAGAACTACATATTTTGTGAGTCCCTTGTCTTCTCTCTCAAACACTTTCCTTCCAGAAAGGAATTATATGAACTAAGTCTGTAACTAAAGCAACATTTCCCTCTTTTTCCTTCCTTCTGGCCTTCCTATTTTTCTTCCCTCCTTCCTTTCACCCTTCCTCCTTTTACTTCCCTTACTATTAAGATTTTTGGGTTTTTTTGCTGTGCTATTGTTTTTAACAGTGTGTTTAGAGAAAGACTATTAGAGTTAGCTATATAAAACATTGGAGAGAAGTAGCCACAGGTAGATTGTGTGGTTGAGGCCGTATAATTACAAAGTATATAATGTTTTATTCTGTTGTACATGCTTTGTCTCTCAAAGTTGTGAAAATAATATAGTGGATAATATACTGTCCAACAAGGCAAGCATTACAAACTCTTCTTAGAGCACAGAAATCGACGTAATGTGTCACTCTCATAAATAAGCCAATCTTTCTCTAACCAAGTTTCTCCGTCTATGAAATGGAAAACTAAAATATTTGTCACTTAGGTCACCAAGAAGTTTCGCAGATTAATGAGATACTATTGTCAGGATCTTTTAGAATTTTGAATAAGGAAAAAAGCTAAAGCAGTAGAAAAATGTTAAAAGCATCATTTTATGACAAATAAAATATTTTCATGTGAAATTTGAGGTATTTGTCTTAAAAATTCTAAATGTTTTAAATGATTTATTTTACATACATAATTATTTCTGCAAGTTTATTTTCAATTAAGCAGCATAAATATGAAATAAGGAATAGAAACATTAAAAATACAATTTCTTCTAACAAAATTTTTGAGAATTTTTGACAATTTATGACAAATTTTAAGCATTCAGCTTCATGATTAATGTTAAATGCCTACATTGTATAGCATGTAGTAAAAACACCTAATAAACCTACGTTAATAACCCTCTTCTTATTATTCATTTTCACTACATTTGTAAAAAAGCAAAATCAGCCTACCTAAATTTCAGGAGGGTTTCATAAAATTTTCAAACTAATATTTCAACTAGTATTATGTTACATTCTTACCAGATAGCTCTTTCATATTTCTTTCAGTCATTTCATGAAATATTTGCCAAGCATTTTCTGTTTAAATTCAACAGTGACATTTTTCTTGGCCAATGGAATAGAATTCCATGGGATTACTGACATCTCTACACGTGTATTTACAGACATGTAACTGAGTATCTCAAAACAGACAGCATTTACTTCCATATTTCATCTGCTCCTAAGTCATGAATTTGGTTAAAATTGCTTACTCAACAGTATTTATTGAAGCCTAAAGATGGATGGAAATACTTAATTGTGCATGATAGAGTTATTTTTATGATCAAAAATACTTGTACCTTTTATTAGAATTTTCCTAAAAATATAAGTCTGTAAATTACCATAAAGTGGTTGATTATGTATAGAGAAAAAAAAAGAGCTTGAAATATCTGACACTAACTCTGAAGAATAAATTAAAAAGTAATTTTATTAAATCATTATGAAATTCCATTAATATTTAAAATCTAAGTGATATAACATTAATATGTGTAATATTTATCTTAATGTGATATAAACTCTTACATGGTTAAGCATATCCATCATCATAACTGGAAAACAATAGCCGACTAATAATAGTAGCCTCTGATACAAGTAAGATTACCAAGAAAAGTAGAACCCTAGTGGGAAATTACTAATATAATGTAATTGAATTTCTTTTTTACTCCTTTGTTGTTTTTATATGCTGTATTTCTCTTTACTAAAGGAAATATAATAAATGCCATAAAAATATCAGTTAGAATCCAAAATATAATACTTTGTTATTGAAAATTCAATCCATTTAAGCAAATAATCTTTCATAGAAATAGTTGTTTTTTAATCTTAAAAAGTGTTGACAGATTTCTATGCATTTTAGGCCCAGAGAATAAAAATGATGGACTACTGAGTTCCCTTATCTATCACACTAGTTTTCTTAATTGATAAATGGTTTAACTGCTCTGGCGTTATTTATTCAAAGGAATTGACATTGTTTATCATCTATGTAAATTAGTTTACTCAAGTAGAAGTTTCCCAATAATCTTATAATTCTGTAAAATTACAGAACATTCAGCAGAATATTGAATGTGATATTTAACTGAGGGACTGTAGAGACATCATCCAGATTGACTGCAGAAAAGAATTAGAATTGACCAAGAATTCTAGTTATGACAGGAATGCACAGACATCACTTCAAATTATTTGAGTAAGGCTTTTGTTTAATTGATAGGTATACATGTCTAAGAGTGTTTAAGAACATGCTTCATGAATGTCATTATGTACTGTGTAGATATAAGAATAAGACATTTAGGATTCAAACATAACTTCAAATGTAACACTTTGCATTCACATAATGAATGATCTATACTTCCCTCTCCTAGTTAATTTCCTCTGCCTGCCTTTCAGAATTTACATCTTCAAAGACCCAGTCTCTCTTGGTACAATGCTGCAGTGTCATGCTACTTTTCTTGAGGTCAGTACATACTATAGCATATTTTGGGGGTCATACAATACAACCTCTAGACAAATGCATATCTTTACTCACATGTCCTTGTCTTCCTTTTGAGCAGAGAAACCCAGTACACTATGTCTTCAAATTTAGAGGATATGAATAATTTTTGTTTCATTCAGATCTCTTATTCCTATAACCACTAAAAGAGAAGTGAAAAAAGCATGTCAGTCCTTATGGTATAAGCAAAGATTTTAAAATTTCCAAACTAGTTTATTATATAGTAAAATTGAATCTTATTTTTAGCTATAGGCAAAACAACATGCATAAAT
The DNA here is from genome assembly GCA_963573935.1 of Arctocebus calabarensis. Taxonomy (NCBI): domain Eukaryota; kingdom Metazoa; phylum Chordata; class Mammalia; order Primates; family Lorisidae; genus Arctocebus; species Arctocebus calabarensis. The sequence goes on from CAUYON010187035.1 coordinate 42,719, forward strand.
TTATAATCTAAACTTAAATGCCTCACCTCACGATAATGGCATATTTAATTACTTCAGCCCCTTCTCAACATCTCTCTCAAAGCAATGACAAGGTCAGTCTATAACATATTATGAGGCAGTCATTTAAGGTGTATGTAGCAGGACTTCTTTTCCTTGATACTGTGATATGCTGAGCATTTGGAATCATGTAGAGCCATGTTATACTTTGTCCCTATAATATGCTGTTGGAACGGTTCAAGAAAATTACCTTCCTAGAATCTCATTTTCCTAGTCATTAGTGAAAAAAAAGGAAATAATTTGCATCCTATTTTTCCAGTATAATCTGTTTTCAATCATTGAAAGATTTTGCAATCTCATTAAGCAGATGTTAGAGAATTATTTATTTTTATGGGAAATTTCTTATCAACCTAAAGAAACCAAAACACATATTTTGCATATTTCTAAGTTTGAAGTGCAATATTGTAACTGATATTCATTTAAAACTCCATCTTTTCAACTATAGAATTTGACTATGCCCTATTAGCTATTCTCTTACTATTAAACATAACAAGATAAAATGATGATTTTTTTCTAATGATCTCAAGACTTTGTATCACTAAGAAGTCTAAAAATTTAGTATTATATTTAGAAAAATATTGTCATACCATAAATTTATAATGTTAGACAATTGCTGGATTTGGATAAAGAATAGTTTAATTCCAAGTTTCACCATTTTGACAATGTTTTAGCTATTTAGCTTTTGTTAACCTTATTATCCTTTTATAAATTTGAAATAATGTTGACTTAATGCTTTGCACATAACTGTCATAAAGCTTATATAGAATATGGCACTGTGTTATACAGAATATATTGATTATTTATAACCTTTGCACATAAAGAAAGGGAAATTTATCTTAAAATCATTAAAGGAATTGCCAGATAATTTATCTTACATATTCTAAATATATTTGAATATTATAATTTCCCAGTCAACATTTTGTTTTGTTTTGGTATCCAAATTGCACAATCTACAATTATATAAGCAAGTGTACTTAGTCTCTTGGGTAGAATGTCATACGGTGCCAAAACACAGTGTTTTACATTTCTTCTTTTATCCTGTGCCCAAATCCTTTCTGTTATTACAGTCTTACGTTTTCCAGCAAATAAGTACAATCATTAAAACACTATTTTCTCTCAAGTTGTTTTTCTGATTTTGTTTGCATTAATGGAATAAATAAATTTTCATTATATATTATCTAAGAATTAATATTTTCTATTCTCAGCATTTTATATTTTGCTACTATAAACATCTGAATATACATTATTTTTTCCATACATGTTTTTCTTTTTATGACCATGAAACTTTAAGACCTTTTATTTAACTATTGTATTTCAATGCCATTCTTAACATGCTAAATATCTCCTACTCTAGTTTTAGTCAAGTATTTGCTCGTGTAATTCATCACGTAGAAGAAAATGACATTGAGCACGCTGCACAAGTGTTTCAGACGCACGGGACCTATTCTAGTCATCTCAGTTTTATACACTAAATAGCATAAGTTATTAAAGATATATTTTCTTAAATAGATATTAATACATGTATATAAATATCAAGGTCTGACAGATCAGTTTACAAATTTATTCTAGAAAAAATGCTGCTATCAAGGTCTGACAGATCAGTTTACAAATTTATTCATTGATTGCTGAATGGTCATCTTTGAGGTACTCCCCTTGGGAAGTTATGCTCTAATGACTGCACTTAAATCCCTTCTCAAAGAGATTTTGGAACTGTTTTTCTGTAATGACCATCAAACTGTCATCGTATGACGGTCTGACCAGTAAGTTCACAAACTTGCCACTCCGTCTTTATGTTGGCAGTACTGTACGAACAACTCAGTAAGGTTCCATAACCTTGGCATGTTAGTATCTCCTAGCTGTGCTTGTGTCGAGGTGTGGTGGTGTCTTGCTGAGTGGCACTGATCTTTGTTTTTGTGTGCTGTGTAATGATAGTTCTGAGGGTCATTTCAGAAAAAGAGCTCCAAAATTGTTCTAGCATACTAGTTACTAGCATCAGTACACAGCTAGCTTCCCCAGGGGACTGCTTCAAAGGTGACCATAGTCAAAGGTGACAGTAGTAAGTCAGCAATGAGATATATGGCATATTTTTTAGAATGAGTTTGTGAATGTAATCATCAGCCCCTTCATATTTGCTACGTATTTCACTGGTTCCACAGGTTTCTCTAACAGATGCGTAAATATGTCGCATATGTCTGTATGCATGGAGGAGAGACGGAGATAAAGGAATAACAAAAGAGAAAGAAAACGGTAGCTAGAAAGATGCTTTCAAAGTTCAATCAGCCTCCCCATATTGCTGTCTTTCCTTTACTATTGCCTGCTATATTTTATATTCTGATTAAATTGACATCTAAACTAAATAAAATCAATTTAATTCTAGGAAATAGCTCTTATGTTTTGACCTTAATGACACTGTATCAGTAAAACTGCATCAAACATTGAATAGAGGTCAAGGACAAATATTTCTCTTGAAAAAAAAATTGAATAGAAGTTTGAAGCCCATAACTCAGTGTTTAGGGCGCCAGACACATACACTGGAGTCAACAGGTTCCGACCTGGCCCAGGCATGCTAAAACAACAATGACAACTCCAACAATAATAAAATAGCTGAGCGTTGTGGCGGGCACCCGCAGTCCCATCTGCTTGGGAGACTGAAGCAAGACAATCGCTTAAGCCCAAGAGTTTGAGGTTGCTGTGAGCTGTGATGCCATTGCACTCTACCAAGGGTAACATAGTGAGACTCTGCCCCCTCCCAAATAATAATAAAATAAAATAAAATAAAAATTGAATAAGATTTGAAATAACAACAGTTGCTTAATTAGCACAATAGTAACTTTTAGTGTTATGTTTCACTGTTTCCTTTGGTTGTGCCGCATTGTATAAGAAATAAGTAAACGAAGAGTCACTTTAGTTAATTTATGAGTGTTCAATCACCCCAACACATTTGATTAAGCTCAACTACAAAAATTGCATTTCATTTAATATTATGATAAATGTATGAATTATTGCTAAACCAGTAGCACATATAGTCCATTGTTATATTCTCTATATTTTAAATTAAATTTATTGCTTATATTTTAATAGATTTCAAACATACAAAACCATTATTATAGATTCACTGGAATTACTCTTATGATTCATTATTTTATTGTACCATTAAAATGATGATGTGTTTTGATATATTACAATAATACAAAAGAGTTGCAATAGCATCATTAAGGAGGATGGTATTCATAAGACTTTTAATTAAAAAATACAACTTTAGGAACAGGAACTATGTATTTGTTACTGAAAGAAATAAGTGAAAAAGTAAGAAAAATGCACATAAATTACCCAAAGATTCAAAAGGTACAGAATAGTAAATCATAACCATAAAAAGTACTTAGAGGAATGAATATAAAAGTAATATAATTTTATGCTATAATTTTTCTCATTTAATAAGATTTGGTAGTAATTTATCTACCAGTATTTTTTATATGAGAAAATATATATGTATGTATATATGTATATTTATGTATTTTGAGATAAGATTTTGTAGATTTAATGTGTATTGCTACCAAATATGATGATCCAGGTTTTGACGTGAATAAATTATATGACATATAAATCTGACATTAATTCTCTTTATACATTCTTTTGCCCTATTTTTCATGGTAACATTATAATTTAGTAACTGAAATATATTCATTACTGTGTTTATTCCATTATTATTAGTGATGTTTATTTAGTTCCAGTTTCTTGCCACCTTACTTCTTAAAACATATTAATTTTTTGGAACACAATTAAAATATTGTAACATGCCTGTTATGAAATAGGTTCTCCAATAATGAACTAATTGCTTATTTTAAAGCCAAATATTAAAATAAGACAATGTGAACTCTGTTTTGTTATGAAAAGTTTATATTAATAAATTATTCATAATCATGAATACATTTTTGACAAAGTTTTTTTCTTTCATTCTCTTTTTTGTAGAGACAGAGTCTCACTTTATTGCCCTCTGTAGAGTGTTGTGTCATCACACATCTCACAGCAACCTCCAACTCCTCGGCTTAGGCGATTCTCTTGCCTCAGCCTCCTGAGTAGCTGGGATTATAGGCACCCTCCACAACGCCTGGTTATTTTTCTGTTTTTGCAGTTCTGCCGAGGCCAGGTTTGAACCCGCCACCTTCGGTATATGGGGCTGGCACCCTACTTGATGAGCCACAGGCAACTCTCTTTGACAAAGATTTTTTTAGCTCCTGTTTGACAGATCTTTAAATCAATCTTGTTAACTCATGCTGGGTGGAAGATTGTTAAGATCACAGCCCTTTAATGTAGGCAAATAATGTAGGCAAAAGATTTATAATATTTTGGCAAGGGTTTAGGTAATAAGTTCAGTTAAGACATTATTTATTCTAATGCCCTTATTTGGCAGGAAATATCCCAGTCTAGAAATAATTTACATTTTTAATAAATGAAAATATGCCTAATGTCTAACATTAATAAGCAGCAGTGAAAATTTGTATAAATATTAATGAGTCTATGTAGACTAATCAATGGACAGGATCCAAGATTCTCATCTATCTCAACAATATAAGAAAAGTAAGAAGTCTCACTTTGATAAATGTTTACATATTTCTTAAAATGAGAGGCTATAAAAGATAGTTACCATTATTTAGTATTATAAATTATTTCTAATTTATATCTTAGACATGGAATACATCTTATTTCTATTCTTAATACTTACTTCAAAAGACAAAATGATATTTCATGGCATTCAATATCTGTAACATTCAGACAATTTAGTTGTTTATTATCTTGATATGATTTAACTCATAACGTAAGGTCTCTCATTTTTCCAAAAAAAATTACCTTTGTTACTAATAATGCCTTTAAGAAAAGATATTGAGAATGTGAATGTAAGTATAAGGTAGCACAGAAAAATAAACATCAGGAAATAAATTTTAAATGAAAATAAGGAAAGGGAAAACTATATAAAGGGAAAATTTTCCTCTCATAACCTATGTGAATATAGAATACAACCACAGTGGATGGTTCCTAAACAAAAAAATCCCTACAAGTCACTGGTCATAGCAATGTTTTCACATCATGATATGAAAAAGTATAAAGATTTTAAGAGATATTAAATCACAGATTTTTTTTGGTCTTGTGTCTCCATCATGCTGTTTATTGATTTCCTTCTATCACTATTACATATATGTCATTTCTTTCCTTAGACAAAGTCTAAGAGAACAAAACTAACTTCACAGGAATTCTTTAACGTATGTCAACCTTCACTGCTACCTTATCCTTTTCATCTGTTTTAGCATCACCAATACTTTTCTATACTTTCCTATTATTCCTGGGTTTTATATTCTACTGTTTTCGCCAAAGTCTGCAATGGACTCCCTGTTGCTAAGCACTAAACACGGTATTTAATACTTCTCTTATTCCACCACTCAATGGCATTTTCCAAAACTCTTTTCCCGTGGCAGAATAAAATTCTTCCTTTCTTTTTGAATCCCCTGGTTGACATCTATGTCTTTCTCAGACTCCTTTTCTCTGCCTTTCTCAGACTCCTTTTCTCTGCCCATTTAAAAAATTTTGATACTCATGAGAACTTCAGCCCAGGCTTTTTCTCTTTACGGTGGATATGTGCTTACTGTTAGGCAATTCTCTCTCAAAACATCCCTTGCTGGAACTCATCCATTGTATCATAAGAGACCAAAGCCCAACAGAGGGGTGAGATTTTAGTGTGTGTTAGAGAATTCTGAAGGTTAGTGGTATGGAAGTTGTTTCCTGAATATTATTTATGTAAAGCAATTTTTTTCAGTGGAAAATTCCAAAATGATTTCTTTACAAATAATAAAACAATGAGTAATAATAAAAATGTGATGCTTCCTTCAAGTACTTACTGTGTGGTATACAAATTCTTTAAAATTATTTTATATTTTAGTTATCAGAATTTCTAATTCTGTTCTATTGCCTTTATTAAATGGATGATTTTTCATAATCTCTTTATTTCTCACCTTTTTAAAAATACAACTGTGGATGTAATTTAGCTATTTCCTAGATATATAATGTACAGTAAAGGAATTTTTAAATAGTAGATGAAAGTAAACGTAAATATCCTAGCTATTGTCTTATTTTAATTCTGAGCAAATAAATCTATCTTCTGTATTATTATATTTAGGAAGGTATAAATTTGTAATAAAAGCACATCTGATATTTTCAAATCTCTTTACAACCATTTTTATTGAAACAATATTAGTTAAGAATTTTAACAGCTTCATTAAGAATTTACAGCAGTTGATTTTCCTTCTTAATCCCTAAAACTGTCTGTGTAAGGTTACAAAATGATTTCTATGTTGTCTTTTTCTAGGGGAGAAAATTAAGCAATAAAATCACAAAAGAATATATTTGACAGATTTACTCTTTTCTGCTCTCGTTCTCCCATTTCCCCAATCACTTTAAGAACTGGCATCCTGTCCAATGTACAATGTGGGTAACAATTATGGAAGCTTGCTCTTAACATACATTTTACAATGAGTGGCAGCTCAGTCCTCCTCCCAGCTTTTACTGTGTTTGAGTCTAATGAAAGCCTTGCTAGAAACAGCAAGCTTGAAAGATATTGATGTTGAAATTACCAGAGCCCAGCTTCAGAGCAGAAAAAGTGATTTCATTTTAATCACATTTTAAGTTAATTTTCTCAGTCAGAGAATCAAAGTGAAAGTAGTACATAATTTGTGTTACAACTCTATTTATTATTCAAACATTTCTCTCCAAGATATTGATTACATTTCTCATACTAGAGTTATTTTGAAAAATAGGAAATAATCTGCAGAATGCTTTTTTAGAATTAATATGTGATTACCAAAATATAATGTCTTAAGAATTTTGGTCTTTCTTTTTAACACATCCTTGATAGAAAAAAAAATACACAATAAATGATTAGGAATTAAAATACCTTCTGTATGTATTTCACTATTTTGAATCCATCTTTACTTAACTATATTTTGAAAAAGTGACATGAAATCACTATTTGAAGATGATTCTAGGAGGAATCCTTGTACTTTACTGTTCTGTACTTTACTTAGGTGATGGATACACAAATCTACACATGTGGCATAATTGCACAGAACTAAATACACACACATATACAGATATCAGCACAAGTAAGACCAAAGACATTTGAATAATACATGTGCATTGTATAAATGTCAGATCCTGGTCTGATATGTTTTTCCAAGCAGTTCTCTTTGGGAGATGTTGGGGAAGTGTTATATTGGATATCTCCATATTATGTTTTAGAAATACATACAAATCTTTAATCAACTGCACCAGATTTTCATTAAAAAGCTGTTACTCTTTTCATAAGTACCTTTTAATGTATTATGAAGTAAGAGTAAATTATAGAAAATCATTTTTGGTTGGCTATTGTTCAGCATTATTTTAAATTTTATAAAGTTGCAATAAGCACAGATTAGACAATGTTTCTCATAAAATTCTTTTTTCCTCTCGTCAGCTCACAAACATTTGTTGTTTATGACTACATGTCAGGCAATGTGGTGAACTAATTTATATTTGTGCAATAAGGAAAATAATGAGCAGCTCACATCATAGGGGCTTATAATCTGTATTTAGAATGTCTGAAACATAAGTGAGTATTAAATACGAGTGAAAGGAAAGAACATGCTGTTGATTCAGATAATAAAGGTAGTCTTCAAATGTCTTCATACAATAACTGAGAAAAATGCATGAAGACTATGTTAAACAGTTTGATGAAAACATTTCAGATTGTATATGAAACCAGCACATTGAACCCCTTGATTGCACTAATGTACACAGCTATGATTTAATTTTTAAAAAATGAAAATAAAGGTAGTCTTCAAAAATGAGACAAACAAATAGTGCAAAGAATAAAAAGAAGTTAAATGGTTGTGGGAAGGAACGGTTGAGCAGGATGACTGCAATCTATTTTCTTCTTTTACCAGAGACAATCAAGAAACAAAAAAAGGATATTACATAAATAAATATATTTGAAAATAGGGTGATTTGACAGACTTCAGGGCAAACATACCTAATGATATTTGTTTAAAAAAGAGTCTTGCATGCCTGAGATCCCCAACCCTCCAGGCAAGGCCTGATAAGCGCTGGGCCCCAGGGCAGGAGGTGAGAGCGGTGGGCGAGCAGGCAGCTTCATTTGTATTGACAGCCGCTCCTGGGCTCGCTTCACTGTCTGAGCTCGGCCTCCAGTCAGCTCAGGGCTGCACTAGATTCTCAGGTGAGCCTGAACCCTACTGTGAACTGCGCATGCGAGGATCTAGCTCGTGTGCTCCTCATGAGAAGGTTATGTACTTGGATCCTCCCCCAAAACATCTCCCTCTGCCTCCGGCCCACGAAAAAATTGTCTTCCGTGAAGCAAGTCCCTGGTGCTGAAGAAAGTGGGGACCAATGTAATAATACACAATGTGTTTTGCAAAGACACACCTTGTCTGACTAAAGGATGTATTAATAAATCTGCAATTTATGGATTTATGAGGTAGGTATTATTTAGAAACATGAAAACTAATTGCATATAAGAAACTCTCCCATAACTGGCATTTTTGAACAGGTACAGGCCTTCTCTGGAATGTTTCATATTAACTCTGAACCTTAAAACTCTCAATGAGAGTCAAGACAAGAAATTGACACATTATTGTTTTAAAATAAGACAAAAGTATGAATAAAAGATCATGCTGCACTTCTGCTTGAAATATCTGTACATTGTGACATTCAATGAACTTTAGAATGCAGAACAGAAATAATTTGAAAGATGATAATGAGGTTAAATTTGGGATACATTAAATATGGGCTTTTGAGATGCTATGATTTTTCATTTATTCAAACTGGGTTTTGAGCTATTCTTCCTGGATTGACTGTGTGTGCCCACCTGTTTGCATACAGGTGTGTCCACCTGTTTGTATGATTTTTCATTTATTCAAACTGGGTTTTGAGCTATTCTTCCTGGATTGACTGTGTGTGCCCACCTGTTTGTATGCTGAAGTCATAACACTTTGGTCCAGTGAAAAATGCATTAAGTATTTGTCTCTCTTTAGTTGAAAATACTTTCTTAGTTTTTCTGTTACATAACATGCTACAAAAACTGATTTACTTTTTCTTTCACTTTTTCTTTTAGAGACTGCTTTTTTTGTATAAATTATACCATTTACTAGATATTCCATTTTGTAGGGATGTCCATCCCATAATTAAAAACAAAATTGATGAGAAATAGTTTGATTTCTATACTTTTTACTATTGTAAAGTGCATACAACATAAAGTTAAACATTTGAACAAATTAAAAGCGTACAAATCTGCATGATTTAGTACATTCACAATGCCGTGAAATCGCTATCACTTTCTAGTTCCAAAAGTCTACATCACCACACAGGAAATCCTATTTCTATTGAACAGTTATTTTCATTGTCCCCACCTCCTCATAGTAACTTGCATCTACTAATTGGTTTTCTGTTTATATGGGTTTTCTTACTGTGTATATCACATAAAATTATCATACAATATATGCTCTTTTGGGTCTGGCTTCTTTAACTTAGGTTAATGTTTTCAAGGTTTATCCATGTTATAGAAAGTGTCAGTACTTCATTTTATTATTTTTGGTTAAATATATTCTGTTCTGTGAATATACCACATTTAGTTTATCAGTTCATCAGCCGATGGACATTTGACTAGTTCACATCAACTAGCTATTGTCCATATGCTGCTATGAACATACGTGTGCATGCACATTTTTATTTGATTTGTCTTCAAATCTTGTAGGGGATATACCTACATGTGAAGTTGCTGTGTCATGTGGAAATTCCAGGGTTAACTTGGAATTTCCAAGTTAATTTCTAAGTTTGTTAGAGGAACTAACAAACTGGTTTGATAGTAGTTAGACTATTTTATAATTGCACAAGCAACCCATGAGAGTTTCAAATTTTCCACATCCTCACCAATGTTTCTTTTTCCCATTTGATTACAGCCATCCTAGTGATTGTGAATTGGTATCTAATCTTATTTGGCTATCTATCTCCCATATGTTTTGGTATGTTTTATTTTGTTCCACTCATCTCAAAGTACTTTTTAAAATTTCCCTTATGATTTATTCTTTGACCTAATGGTTGTTTAAGAGTACATCACTTAATCTCTAAGAATTTGTCATCTTTTTCAGTTATCCTTCTGATATTGATTTCTACTTTAATTCTACTGTGCTCAGTGAAAATATTTTCTATGAGTTCAAGTTTTATACATTTATTGAGACTTGTTTTGTTGTCTGAGGTATAGTTTATCCTGGAGAATGTTTGATGTGATTGAGAGGGATGTGTACGCTGCTATTGTTGAGTGGAGCATCTTCTAGGTTAATTGGTTTTTAGTATTAGGAAACATTCAATAGACTATCTCTTTCTATCCATTAGCTCTCAGTCTATTTGTACTTTTGGATCGATAGTGAGTCTCTTATAAACAGTGTTTATTTTTGTCTTATTTTAAGTCAGTTATGCCAGCATCTTTTACTTGAATAGTTTAATCTATTTAAACTTAAAACATGTGCAAAGAAAGGCCTTCTCCTTTTTAGCTATTTATTCCTTTTATATTTTGTAGATTTTTTCCTCAATGTTATTATGACTATTGTCCTTTAATTTTTTTTCTTGTGTAGCATTTTCTTTTCTTAAGTAGGTGTTTGAGAAAGAACAAAAATATTGGGCTTATAATACCTGAAACATTTAGTACATCTTGTTGAGTCCTTATCCTCTACCCACCAAGATGGTTAAGTATATGAGAATAAATACTCATTCCTATCTCAGATCCCTCCCAGAAACTATTGGCCCAGGGTTCATCAGATAGAATCTCCAGCCTAAAATTTCCTAGTCATTCATAGAAATACTTTAGCTAATCCAGAAATGAGGTAAGTTAGTGGAAGAAGCAATCAATTGATAGGTCTTAACTAAAGTGCTTGCTTGCCAGGAAAATGAAAATTTCCAAAGGAAAAATTAGACAAACAGGGTGCATGTTTTCAGATGTTCCAGGGAGAAGGGCTGTGCCTTTGTAATTTTTTCAGCAGTAACCACAGAATACCCATTTTTGCCTTGCTCTGCTCTATAATGCTGCTCCAATCTATGGAGAGCTCTGTTCCTCATCTAAGCCTGGCAGGGGCTGATCAGTCAAATGCTGGTGACTTAAATACATTTGGTCAGCAATCTGACTGTAGTCATTGAACGGGGAATAGGGTTTGTCTTTAGGGAGCAAAGTGGCTGTACTACTGGTGGATACCGGATTATTCAATAAAGTATCCTGCTATTTACCCATCTAAGCACTTACTGGTAACCAAAAGTCCCCTTTTATTATAGTAGGGGTAATACATAATACATTTCGTGAACAGTCACCTGTTGCCTAAGGTTGAACTCTTCAAACTCCTATAAAATATTATAAGTAATAGCTACCACTCTCAAAGTAGACTATTTTCTTACCACATTGATTCTCCAAGTACTTAGAGAAATAAGGTACAGGTTGCTTATGATCCCCCAAACTTTGTGTCATTATATTTTGTGTCAACGTATTTTGTGTGCAACTTTTCACGAACAGTAAAGCCAATGGAAACAAACTGTATCTGCAAATAGGATAAAGACTCAAAATACCTTCAGAATCTTTTCATCGTAAGTTTTGCACTTGTGTCATCATTTACTTAGAGTTTCACTTAATCTAATTTACCTGCACTTATTTTTGTTTAGGCATGTCAACAGTTTTTCATGAGTAAGAAATTTAAACACATGGATATTTGTTCCCAATAATTCAGGTGATTTATTTGTTTTTGTTAAAGCAAAAACATTAAATAATTTTCCTTATTAAAAAAAATCATACAAACAAAGCCCATTTCGCTTTGGCTGGCCTTTTAGGTTCATAACCTTTGTGTCAAACCCGGACACTTTCACATATGCAAATTACTAATAAAGCTAGGCAAAAAGCTATACCAACAATTTTGAGACATTCTCATTGCTATTTTATCAATGATTTTTAAAAACCACCTTGTTTACAGAATATTACTAAGTTCACATGAAATTGAAAAACATTTTGCCTTATTTAATTTATGAGCTCTTTTTATTTATAAACCAATCTTGATAACCTTACAGATACATAGTACATGTATATGTAGAACACATAAAACACATGTAAACACACACACACTCACAAAGTTTCAACAGATTTTATTTTAAAATTGTAGCTTTGAGGTCCCTGCAGTTCCACTTCAATCTGTCTATGTTGTTTTTGTTCCTCTTCCCCCATCTAACTGCGAGCGAGGGTCCCTGCATCTCATCCAGGTTTCCTCTGTGGATGAAGACGTCTTCCAGGCTCCTAGATATCAGGACAGAGACAGATGTCTTCTAATCACCCATACTTTAAGATGTACACTTTGTTTTTCTCCTTCCACTGTCCCTTAAATTTCTATTATTGAACAACATTTAGCAAATTTAGAATCTTAAAACAACATATAGGGCGGATCCTGTGGCTCAGCGAGTAGGGCGCCGGCCCCATATACCGAAGGTGGCGGGTTCAATCCCGGCCTCGGCCGAACTGCAAAACAAAACAACAACAACAAAAAAAAATAGCTGGGCGCTGTGGCGGGCGCCTGTAGTCCCAGCTACTAGGGAGGCTGAGGCAAGAGAATCGCTTAAGCCCAAGAGCTGGAGGTTGCTGTGAGCAGTGTGACGCCACGGCACTCTACCCAGGGCGATAAA
>CAUYON010187049.1:0-20469 GCA_963573935.1 Arctocebus calabarensis
GGGTGTTGTATACGGAGTGACCCGTGTTGTGCCGGGTGTTGTATACAGAGTGACCGTGCTGTGCTGGGTGTTGTATACGGAGTGACCTGTGTTGTGCCGGGTGTTGTATACGGAGTGACCCGTGCTGTGCCGGGTGTTGTATACGGAGTGACCCGGCACTGCACACGGAGTGACCCGTGCTGTGCCGGGTGTTGTATAGGGAGTGACCCGTGCTGTGCCGGGTGTTGTATGTGGAGTGACCCGTGTTGTGCCGGGTGTTGTATACAGAGTGACCCGTGCTGTGCTGGGTGTTGTATATGGAGTGACCTGTGTTGTGCCGGGGGCTGTATACGGAGTGACCCGTGCTGTGCTGGGTGTTGTATACGGAGTGACCGTGCTGTGCTGGGTGTTGTATACGGAGTGACCGTGCTGTGCCGAGTGTTGTATACGGAGTGACCTGTGCTGTGCAGGGTGTTGTATACGGAGTGACCTGTGCTGTGCCAGGTGTTGTATACAGAGTGACCTGTGCTGTGCAGGGTGTTGTATACAGAGTGACCTGTGCTGTGCCAGGTGTTGTATACGGAGTGACCTGTGCTGTGCAGGGTGTTGTATACAGAGTGACCTGTGCTGTGCCAGGCACTATGATGGGTGCTGTATACGGAGTGACCCATGCTGTGCCGGGCATTATGCCGAGTGTTGTATATGGACTGACCCATGCTATGCTGGGCACTATGCTGGGTGTTGTATACGGAGTGACCCGTGCTGTGCCAGGCACTGTGCAGGGTGCTGTGTATGAAGTGCCCTGCAGTCCTCACAGCAGCAGCTGGAAGGTGGGCCTGAGAGGTGTCCTGGGAAGAGACCAGGTGCACAGGACACAGCCTGCTCCCAACTGCCTGCCTTCTCTCCATTGGACTCTCGTCCGCTTCCCTCTCTGCCTCTTCCTCCCTACGTTAGCCTTACGCTGTATTTCGCCAAGTATAATGCATGCTCCTCTCCACCCCCAGATTATTGAAGTGGGTAGTACTAATCCAGTATTTTTATAAATGTATTAAATTTTTTTGTTTGTGTATATGCATTAAAAGTGTAACTCTAGAAAGCAACGACATCAATATGCAAAATAATATCCTGGAATATGGTAATTTGTTTTTGGAATTTACAGTGAACTTGCAACAAAAGTGACATATTTTTGTTCATACACTTTAGGTGGGAGCTAGCAACCTAGCTGATTTTTTTTTTATATATACAGAGTCACACTCTGTCACCCTGAGTAGAGTGCTGAGGCATCATAGCTCACAGCAACTTCAAACTCTTGGGCTCAAGCGATCCTCTTGCTTCAGCTTCCCTAATAGCTGGGATTATAGACACAAGCCATGATGCTCGGCTCGGTTTTCTTTTTTTCTTTTCTATTTTTAATAGAGAAGGGGTCTCGGTCTTGCTCAGGGTGGTCTCCAGCTCCTGACCTCAAGCAGTCCAGCCGCCTTGGCTTCCCAGAGTGCTAGGATTACTGACATGAGCCACTGCTCCTGGCCTCCACCTGATAGTCTTTATAATAAGAAAATAGGTACCTAAATATAAACAAAAATTTGAATAGAAAAGTCAAAATAAAAGATTTTTTTCCTGAAAGTTTGGGCCAAAAATGTGGGTACACATTATATATGGCAAAATATGATAACCTGTAGCAGTTCATTCATTTGCCTTTATGGGTTTTTGTTTGTTTTTTGGGGGGGTTATTGCCCGCGGTAGAGTGCCATGATGTCCCACAGCTCACAGCAACCTCCAGCTCCTGGGTTTAGGTGATTCTCTTGCCTCAGCCTCCTGAGTAGCTGGGACCACAGGCGCCCAACACAACACCCGACTATTTTTGGTTTGCAGTTCCGCTGAGGCCAGGTTTGAATCCACCACTCTTGGTATCTGGGGCCGGCGCCCTACCCACTGAGCCACAGGTACCACCCTGCCTTTATGTTTTAAATTGATTCATTCTGGACACTGCTAGGATCCCATCTTGCTTTTGAACCTTACCCTCAAGATAATGCGTTTCGGCCTCATCACAACCATGGGCTTTACACTGGGAGCAGAAAACTAACATTCTTATTTTGAGATATACAGGAATCAAGAAACATAAAATTCACATAGGTGGAAACAGATGAAGCCCTCCCAGCAACACTGATGGGCCGGCAAGTTGAAACTTGCACAAGTGAGTCAGAAAGGACGCTGTGGATGGTGTTTCCTGGAAGAGAAGTAACGGATTATAGCACAGTCTGTTTCAGAACTTTTGTAGGGACTCAAGTAGATGCACGCTCAACCTCAGAGTGTTATTTGGTGACATCTTAACTCGAGTCATCAGAAGTGCGCAGAGACACGTGCAGGGTTTCTGACTGCAGAGTTCTGGTAACAGTGAAAAGCTGATGTCCATCCAAGTGCAAAACAACAAGGCAGTTGCTTCCACCCAGCTTGGGTGGCCTGGACAAGGGGACCTCAATAAATTATGGTATGTTCAGTACAAGGAATATTAGTGAGTTCTTAAAAATCACAGTTTTTAAAAAAATTCTTTTTAAGTGATAGGTCTGAGTTGCCCAGGCCTGAATGATCCTCCTACCTCAGCCTCCTAAGTTGCTGGGACTTCAGGTGTGTGCCACCAGGCCTGGCTAAAATCATGAGACAGAGTGTCACTCTCTGGCCCTAGTGTGCCGTGGGATTATAGCTCAAGCGATCCTCTTGCCTCAGCTGTCTGAGTAGCTGGGACTACAGGTGTCCACCACAATACCCATCTAGTTTTTCTGTTTTTAGTAGAGATGAAGTCTCAGTCTTGCTCACGCTGGTCTTGAACTCCTGATCTCAAGGAATCCACCACTTCAGCCTCCCAAATTGCTATGAAGTGAGAGCCACCACACCCGACCTAAAGTCGTGTTTTTTAAAAAAAAATAATGAAATGTTCACAGATACTAGTACATTAAAAAATAAGAGTAAACTTCTCTCAATTAAAAAAAATGTATATGCAAATATAGGAGAACATTTTCCAAAATGTTAATATTCATTATCACAGGAAGGTGGACTTGTAAGTTAACTTTTACTTCATGCTTATATTTTTCTAGTTTTCTACAGCAAGTTCCATATTTCTATAATTAGGAGGAAGCCCTCTAATGAATATTACTGCTTGGGAAGGTCAGAGGCCCCCTTGCAGGCAGCACACCTAACTGGTGCTAAGTTCTGGTTTCGTCTGCCTCCCGAAGCATTATGCTGGTCAAGGCGACCAGTGCCACTTGGTACCCTTAGGGGAATTACCCACATGGAGGGATCGGTCAAAGTAGTGGTATTTGCTGTGAAAACAGACTGATAGGCATGAGCTAGCATATTATGTTTTACGTAGTAATTACTTCTGCAAGTGTCTGGGGGAGATGTCGTGGTCCATTGCTAACCCATTGGCATACTAGGATGTTATCTCTGCTCGAGGGATGGGGAGGACAATAAATGTCCTAAAACATACTTGCTTCTAAATTCTCTGTCCTTGGAGGCTCATGGTCACCTATCTGAGCCTCAGGTTCTAGAATCTTGTATAGGAAGAGATCTAGAAAAGAATGGTAGCCACGTCTGTGCCACCCTGTGGTGTAATCTTTAAACCTGTGTGGAGACTGCGGTGTTTCCTCACATGAAGGCTGTGGCCTCTGGTGCACGCGTGTAGCTCTTTGAATTGGCCTCTTCTGCTCACTGGCCTTGAGAAACAAACCTTCCTTATCTCTGGGCTTCCATTAAATTTCAGCATTCAGGTTCCTTCCCAGCCTTCTCTACTTTCCACCCCAATTATCAATGTCTGTGTTCATCCCTGAGAGGAGCTTTCTACATTTCATCTGCCCTCAGGGGCCTTCCAGGATAAGGCCTGATCATACACCACCCTGCCTCCCCAGCTTTTAAACAAATTGTAAGTTAGGACAAGGTATCAATGGATAGAGGCCAAAAACATGATCCTCCCCACTGATAAGGACTGGGGGTGCTGTGGGCAGTGCTGGGTCAGGGTGGGCCTCCCTTCCACCCAGCTTGGGCGGCCTGGATGAGGGGCAGTTCTGGCTCTGGGGTCAGTCTCCCTCCCAAGAGGAAGACGGGAGGTACTGACTCCAGCGTGCCCGGTCCTTCCTGAACATTGGGGCGAGGACACGCCTTCCTTCTGGTGGAACAAACCGGGGCGGAGAAGCAGGACTGGGTGCTAAACGTAGCCCTGTCCCACGGAAGGGGACAGTGAGAGGGAGCATAGCATTCACTGTGTGCTTTTCAAGAATGGTCTGACTCCGGTATGCTGATGGGTCTCCCTGGGGGTTTGAATGCCATAGCCGACCCCTCCCCCAGTTTATCTCCACCACAGCACTGATGCCTGACCTTTATTTAACTGCCTACAGGCATCTCCCCTCAGATGTTCTGCCTGTATCCTAGACTCATGATTTCCCAAACTGAGCCTACACCTCCGTATCCATAATTTTGTACTTGGCTTCCAGCCAAATTTCCGCGTCTTCTCTGAGACCTGCCCTGACCTCCCCAAGCCTCTTACGCTTCCCTGGGCTCCAATTGCCGTGAACACAGCCTCATGATGGCTGCAGCTGTGTCTGTCCCTGTCCTGCCACTGCGCTCCCAGACTCTGCTTTTCTGTCCTGCCTCCAGCGGCCAGGCCATGATAGGCACTCAGGTGTCTGAGTGACTGGATGGGAGCCGTCCCCAGCCAAGGGCATTTCTCAAGCACATTAAGCTTCTTCAGCAAGTGCTTGTAGTTCCCTGTGGCCACCAAAGCAGCGCAGGTATTTCCCAGCATTTCTGGGCATTCCTTGCTACCCTGAATTGTGATATAATTAACATTCAGAGAGGTGACTTCACTGCTGCAATGTTGCAATTAAACTTGGCCCCACTAGGGGCCACTGTTGTCCGAGGTTTTCTGCAAGGTCATTCAATCCTAACCTTTGACCTTGCCCACTTCCTTACCCACTCAAGGTTTGGAATCTGTAAATTCAGGGTTTGATTCCACCCTTAAATGGAAAATCTTGAGAAAGGGCAGGAAATTCCCCGTTGTGATCTAAACCCCTTGTGCTGCTGTTGAAGTAGGTTTAGTTCCAACCACACAGAGGGTTGGGCTTTCTCTTTGAGTCTGACACTTAAAATCTTGTTCAGTTCCTCGTGTTTCCTCTGAAGAAACGGGCAGATCGAGCCCCTCATGCTTTCTACCTGGGCTTTCTCCCCTGGTTTATCAGCTATCACTGGGCTGATGAACCACGGGAAGATGGGAGGTTAGGTCAGGAAGCCGTGGCCTGCAGGGCCCCTGGGGCCACCTATGCCTTAGTGATGAACTGCTCCCGATACTCCAAAGATCAAGTCGAATTAGGGAAATGAAAATGTTCCAGAAAGATGGTGATGGGATGAAGACATACGGGTGATGTTTTTCTTTTTTCATAATATGCTTCAGGGTTATTTTCTTACCTTGCCAGTAATAAAGGATGGCGTACTATCCAAGTATTGGTAAGAGCAGAGCTATGCAGTTAATGCCCCAGGCTGCCCACAGCCCACAGGTCCCCCCAGAAAGCATGCAGACAACCCAGTCTCTAGTTTCTTTCTAGTCCTTTGTCTTGTTCAGCCAACAGGTTTATTTATATTACTTTGTTCATCATTTGGTTTACTGCTATCCTCAGTGTAGTCGTGAGGGCACCCAGCACACCAGAGGACTGAATGCTTCACCCACCAGACAGGAGCCCGAGTCCCAGGCCGGGCACTGTGGTGACCCCTCTTCCTTCCCCTGTTCTCTCAACTCCTCACTCTCCCGGGAGATGGTCTCACTGGGGTCAGGAAGCTGCCTAACGCCACTCAGGCAGGAGTTGAGCTCCTAGTTCTGCCACGCAGGAGCCTTTTTTTTTTTTTTTGAGACAGAGTCTCACTTGTCACCCTCAGTAGAGTGCTGTGGCCTCACAGCTCACAGCAACTTCAGACTCCTGGGCTCAACAATTCTCTTGTCTCAGCCTCCCGAGTAGCTGGGACCCACCACAATGCCTGGCTGTTTTTCTGTTTTTAGAAGAGAGGTGGTCCCACTGTTGCTCAGGCTGAGCAACTTTCTTTAGGAACCATTCTCCTATTTGGAATGAAGTGACAGATGAACAAAATCACAGAGGGAAGCCAGGGACTTGGGGGTGTCCTTTGCTGGGGCCTGTTTGTATGAGAAGAGCGCTGAGGAACTGAGGTTCTCAGGGTAGGAATGTGGACTGGGTTCATGGCCTGGGACAGGGGAGCCCTTCACATCGTCCCCTCGCTTGGGAGTAGGCCATGCCCAGCCCCCTGTCCCCCATCCCCACCCACAGGGCCTCTGCTGCCCAGTGGACTCCAGGAGCGTCACTTCAGGGGGAGAAGGCCGAGTGGGAGGGGCCCTTCCTCCAGGGCACCGCTGGCCTGTGGCCATCTCTGTCAGATGAGAGAGGCTGGGAGAGGCGTGGACGGTGAGTGGCTCAAAAGGGCAGCTGCTTAGTCCCAGGAACGCTCACTGTGGGTGTGACCGTCGTGCGCAGTCCATTCTCTGGGACGCTGCCTGTGCCCTTCCCGCAGGACGGGGTAAAGCTGCAGTCTCCATCTGAACCCAGCAGGCTGCACCGTACAAAGTGTGTCTGTGTTGTGTTGTGCTGTTATTTTTCTTATAAATAAATTTAGGAGGAATGTGAATTTCTTCTTGAATGTTTACCAAAAGTGGGGTAATGAAAAGCTAAGGTGTCATTTCTTTGTGGAAAAGAATTCTTACACCTGGGCACATTTCCTCACCAGGTACCTGTCCCAGTCCCAAGGGAAATGGAGCTGGTGCCAGGTGCTGCCACCGGGATGGAAGACCTTCCCCACCCCCCCAATTCTTTTTTCCTTTTGGCTGTTTGAGCCAAAAATACAGATGGGGAGGGTCTGCACTTTCCTGCTGGGACCTGAGCGTCTAAACTGACTATGCCAACAGCCCTCCAACGTCTGGGTGAAGTGGGGAAGGCTTCACACAGAGGTGTGACAGCCCCGATCACAGGAGTCCCAATCCAGGGACAAGCCCTCTGGCCAGATGTTTGGTTCCTGAAGGGTCATTGCACACAGTGCTGACAGTGGGGGGTTCTGAATGTTGGACGCAGGGGTCACTCTTTCCTCTTCCTGCTCATGTGTGTTTTTCACAAATGTAATAGTAGTAAAATAAGGGGGGGTTTCAAAGAAAGGTATTTGAAAAATGCCAAGTGACCAAATGATGTAGCTTTTATTATCATGGCAACTCTGAAAACATTATGTAGATAATTTAGAAAAAGACTTCTGAGGCAAACATTTGAGGGGCAGTTTTTATTATAAATTTAATAAGGTTGATTAATGAAAAATCATGATGAAGTACCAAGAAAATGTTCGTCAATATAAAAATTTTAGCAGCATTTCCATAGTTTCAGGCTCTAACATTAGTCGTACTTCCTCCCTCCCGCTAGCAAAAGAGAACCCAGGGGACTACAGTAGAACATTGGGACATGCAGGGCAACGGAGGCCTCAGGGGAACTCCTCAAATCCAGTGTATTTTCAAATACTTCAACTCTTCCCCCCACCCCCCGAATTTCTACAATGTCAAAGCACATTAAGGGCTTCATCTGCTTTAACATGTGACAGGAGAAGTCTGTTCTTGAGGCTGCAGGGGAGAACAGGGGTAAAAATTTAAACTGGATGGATATGTAGTGTCAGCCACACAGCCTCACATCCGCACATTCTCCGTGTTGGTGACAAGGGAAAGGCCACTGCAGGGCTGCCCAGGGTGTGGTGTGTGGCGGTGGTGGTGCTGCTGGTGGGTGGGGCCACACGTGCTGCCCTGGGGCAGTCCTGCTCCGGCAGTGACCCATGGTGGGGGGAGACAGACAACGAGAAAACATAATACTGGCAAACTATTCCCCTGCTTCTTTGGTACTTTCCAAAATTCTCTGATCAAAAAAGTATAAGGGAAGCACACCATTAAAAAATTACAGTTTTAAGTATTTACAAAAGCCATGGTGATATATTACAGGATAATCATACACAGTATATGAACAGATTCTTCAGTGAAAGCACTTGTGACCTTGTCCCGGCATCAGCCCACCTGCGTGCACCCCCAGGCTGGCATCGAGCGTCTCTTTCTACTTCTTTTACAGTATGTCAGACGGGAAACATCATTTGGAAAAAAAACATTTTCCAATCAAATGTTCCTTTTAAAAGTCTCTTAAAATTTGCCACTGAAATTGTTATGTACAAGATTTATGGCATATTGAATTTTAGCAATGATCTCCACTCCCAGCTTGAATATGTCTGAAATAACGGTACCTATCCTATGTTGGACAATACGTATTTAATATGTAAGTAACTGCACACAGTATGTCACCTCGATACCGTGCAGCACAGATTATGTACAGCGGGTAAGTCAGCTCTGTGAGGAGACTGTCGGCAGCCTGGGTGAGCAGCATGGCGTGGAGCCCCGAAAGGGACGTGGGGAGCTGGTCACGAGACAGCCACGTGCGGTCAGGACACGTGTGTGCCAAGAGGGCACACTCCTCCCGCAGAACCACCCCACGCCATCCCTTTAGCTGCTCCGACTGGGAGGAGACACGTCACACATACGGCAGGATCCCATACATGAGGAGCGCCATGATGGCAGCGCTGAACAGCCCAGCCACGGGCACAGTCACAAACCAGGCCACGAAGATATTCCGGAAGAGGCGCCAGTCTACAGCCTTCCTAGAGCGGATCCAGCCCACGGCCACCACCGAGCCCACCTGCAGGAGCACAAGCATTTTGAAGTAAAAACAGGCCCGGGCACTGCAGGTGACACACCAAGTCTACATTCAACCAACGTAAACGTGATAGTCTCAGAAGCAAGCTACATGGTAAAACCACCAAATCTTTCCCCTAAATTTGGTGAAGCTTTCAAAGTAATTTATATTTTAGGTTTAATTGTTTCAGGACTATTCTATCCAGTATACAGTTGTGATGCACTTTTCTACCGACATCCTCTCTGTTTGAGTGGAGGTTTCTCCTCTGTCTGAACCTGGTCAATGAGCTACAAGTCTCCTTGTTTGGACGCTCCCTGAGCAGCTCACTGCAGTGTGTGAACCTGTGTTCAGTTCACAACGAAAAGGCGATAACGACTCCTTGTCTCAGAGCATCGGAGTCCTAACATGCTGGAACTGGAGAAGCCCCTGTCTAATCCAACAGACTCATTCCACAGAGGACGAAACATAAAGACAGATGAAATCAGGGGCAGACTGAGAACCAGAATTCAGGCCTCTTGATTTTAAACTGGTTTTCTCCCCCATCTCTTCAGCCCTTCAGCTTTAGCTAATTAGAAGAAGTAAATGAATAAATGAAAAGGGGCATAAATAAATGTTATTGAATCAAAACTGTCGATCACAACTCACAAAATGATAGTTACAGCAACCTGAAATCAGAATGTTAACACTGACTTAAGTGTTTTTCTAAACACTTGTAGTTTACTTATAGTTTCTTGAAATTTTAAAAAGGAAAAAAAGACATAACTTTAAGTACCTTGGGAAATTCAAATCACGAGCAAATACAATGCCCATAACATCTCACATGGAAAGTGGTTAAGCTCAAAGAGAGTTTAGCAGGTGCCCCTTGACCTCCATAAAATATGCTTTGTCTCGGCCGGGCATGGTGGCTCATGCCTGTAATCCTAGCACTCTGAGAGGCTGAGGTAGATGGATCACCTGAGCTCAGGCATCCTGAGCCACCTTGAACAAGAGTGAGACCCAGGCTCTACTAAAAATAAAGAAAATAGCCAGGCATTGTGGCAGTAGTTGATAGTTCCAGCTCCTTGGGAGGCTGAGGCAAGCGGATTGCTTGAACCCAAGAGTTTGAGGTTGCTGTGAGCTAAGATGCCACGGCACTCTACCCAGGATGACAGAGTGAGAGACTCTCAAAAAAAAAAAAAAAAACTTTATCTCTACCGAGCCACAAATACTCAAGAATTAGCAGTGGCCAATGAGGTTCAAACAGGAAAGGCAATTATAAGCAGCAGAAGTCTAGACATAGAAAGTAAAACCTAACACTGTAAACTGCATATGGAAGCAAAGCAGAACACCCAACCTGGCAGCATCTTTCCAGGCAAGTTGATCTGACATTTTATCAACCTGAATTGCGATTAACCAGCAAATCCCTGCATCTCCAGGATACCGACTGTAAGAGGGGTCATCAAAATGAGGGGTTTAGGCTCGGAGCCTGTGGCTCAGCGGGCTAAGGCACCAGCCACGTACACCTGCGCTGGCGGGTCCAAATCCAGCCCGGGCCCGCCAAGCAACAATGACGGCTGCAACCAAAAAATGACCGAGCATTGTGGCGGGTGCCTGTGGTTCCAGCTACTTGGGAGGCAAAGGCAAGAGACTCGCTTGAGCCCAGGAATTGGAAGTTGCTGTGAGCTGTGATGCTACGGCACTCTATCCAAGGTGACAACTTGAGGTTCTGTTTCAAATTTAAAAAAAAAAAAAAAAAAAAAAAAAAAAATGAGGGTTTCATTTTGACTCTTTGGTGATGGTCGGTCGGTGCATGGTCTGAATGGGGTAACACCCCCGCAGTTCCTAGAACATGCTGGACATCCAGATTTTTCTACCACCTGAAGATGGGCTAAGTTCCTTCTGTTGGTGGTTCAGAAACAGTCAAATCTATAAACATTTGCGCTTGGGATTAAACGCTTCCTGTTACCTGCTGTCTCTCCAGAGCTCGTCCTTTTCAACACACTTTCACTTGTTCTGGACTCCCTTAGAGAGAAGGCACTCAATTCCAAGTTTATCTTTGTCCCCTTCCTTTTTAAAACATTTGTTTAAAAAAAGACTTATTGATAATATTATAATAGTATTATTACAAGTTTATGTAATTTGAGGGGTAGACAATTACCCAGAACCCAACTTTCGTCACATTTATATATTCCTTTCTAGTCTTTTTTTGTAGGTATACCTTAATTTGTAAATAAGAGAGTATACTACGATTTCCTTTTCTTTAAAGGATTAACATCATAAGCATCTTTTTACAGTCTGCTCAGCTCTTGACTATCATATGAAACGGTACCACTTAGGTAGATATACCTTAATTTCTTAACCATTTTTCAACTTGCTTCCATTTTTTCCCTATTAGAAAAGTTCCATGACTAATAACTTTATTCACATAGCTTATATTTAGGCTTTAAAAGTAATATTCCCTGAAATTGATTGTTTGTTTGGTTTTTGTTGAGACAGTATCTTAACTTTTTCACCCTGGGTAGAGGGCTGTGGCAACATAGCTCACAGCAACCTTACTCTTGGTTCAAGTGAGCCTCTTGCTCCAGCCTATCAAGTAGCTGGGACTATAGATGCCTGACACAATGCCCACCTAGTTTTTCTATTTATTTATTTTTGATTGAGATGGGGTCTTACTCTTGCTCAGGCTGGTCTTGGAACTCCTGAATGCAAGCTATCCACCTCAGCCTCCCAGAGTGCTTGGATTACAGGCATGAGCCACTGTGCTCAGCCCCTGAAATTGATTATTACAGAGGGGCATTTAAAACATATCTTGAAATACAGTGGAACCTCCATAGTTGACCTATGTGACCACCTCCTTAAGTTGACCTAATTTTCAGAGATTCACAGGCACCACATGTATGTATCAGTACAGAAAGCCTGGTTCCTTATGTTGACCAGTTGTTACAATCCTTTCAGTGGTCAACTTATAGAGTAATTTGACCACGGTATATAATTTGAAACTTGGAGAAAAGTTGCAATAACTCTCATATACCCTTTACCCAAATTCGTTCATTTTTTAAAATTATTATTTTTAGAGATAGAGTCCCACTCTGTCACTCAGGCTAGAGTGCCATGGCACAATCATAGCTCACTGTAGCCTTAAACTCCTGGGCTCAAGCAGTTTTCCTGCTTCAGCCTCCCAAGTAGTTGGGACTACAGGCATCCACCACCACACCTGGCTAATTTCTAATGTAGAGACGGGCTCCCTATATTGCCAGGCTGGTCTTGAACTCCTGGGCTCAAGCGATCCTCTCACCTCAGCCTCCCACAGTGCTGGGATTTTATGCTTGATCCCTAACTATGTATACCTCCAAGGACACATGAATGCAAGGCATCTACCTAGATGAACCCCAAGCTCATTTTAAACAATAGTTTTTACGTTTTTTTGCTTTTGTTTGTTTTTGTTTTTTAAGAGTCTCACTCTGTCACCCCACGTAGAGTGATGTGGGGTTATACCTCACAGCAACCTCAAACTTCTGGGCTCGAGATCCTCCTACCTCAGCCTCCTGAGCAGCTGAGACTGCAGGCATTACCACCACATCCGGCTAGTTTGGTCTATTTTTAGTACAGAGAGGGGTCTTGCTCTTGATCTTGAACTCCTGAGCTCAAGGAATCCTCCTGCCTGGGCCCCTCAGAGTGCTGGAATTGCAGGCCTGAGCCGCTACCCCTGGTCAGTTCCCAACTTTTGTCCCCAAGTTCTCAACTTTTGCCCACCTTCTCACAGACGGCTCTTGGTAGGAAACCCAAATTTGTCACACCCTAGAAAATTATTCCTGAAAATCGGATGCAATTTATTTACGATTTTTATGTGGCCAGCAGACCCTGTAATGTTTCCAGGTTCACGGTTTCAAGGGCCCCATTCTTAACGCCACTCCCCCCACCGGCTCACATACTTCATGCTACGTTTGCCATTCGGGGACTGTGATACGCAGAGGAAATCAAGGTGATGGGGGAGAGTAAGTGCCGGCCGTGACAGCAGCTGTGAACCCCTCTCAGCCACCTCTGTCTCTCAGGCTTTGAGGACAGTCATTTGCTGACTGCACTGCAAGTTCTTGGGACCCAGGACTCTGTCCTTGGTTTCCAGGGATTGGTTTTATCCAGAATTCCGTGGTCATGACCTTGAAGACACAGAACCCGCGCTGGTGGGGCTTCATCCCCATCACAGATGGCGCCACTGCGGTGCCCTGCTGGGAGGACGGGTTCTAACTGCCAATGAGCTATCCTAGTAACACTTCCCGTCAGCTCAATGGGAATAAAGCTTACCACGGGTAGATACGGTACGTATGGGCATAAAGCATACCACGGTATGTAGAGATGTTTTAGCACAAAGGTTTATATCTAGCTCCACTGCCAGCTCCCACCCAGGCTCTGGGCTGGGACTGAGAGGCGTGGCCCGTGGGAGGCTAACACGTCCGGCACACGTTTGATCTCAGTGCAACATTCACTGTGGAAGCGTCGAGAGAGAACAGGACAGAGGGCGAGCGGGCCGCACCTCTGTGCCCCGGGAAGCCTGTCTGATGAGGGCAGGACTCACCCTGCTGGGCGGCACGTACACTGACAGCTGGAAAAAAGCACCTGCCACATCCAACCTGCATCCCAGCACCCGGCAGACCCCAGAGGCTTCTCTCACAGCCACCCGCCCACAGCGCCACCAGCCCGTGGCCAGCGGCCTACCTTGCAGTGCGTAGTGCTGACGGGGAGGCCCACGTTGGAGGCGATGACCACAGTGAAGGCCGAGGCCAGCTCGATCGTGAAGCCACTGTGGGAGGAGCACAGAAGACACGTCACAGGCATGTCGGTGTTAGCTCCCTGACAGCCTGGGGAGCTGGGATCCTACCAGAACACTCTGACGGGCTCCAATACCACGGTAGCAATTCACAGGGAGACAGGGCTCGTCTGTGTGACACGGTTTCAAAGACCACACACTGGACTGAGTGGGTCAGAAATCCCTGTGTGCAGTGAGAGGACAGTAAATCGGCCATTTCTAAAGCAGCACAGGAAAAACTGTGCTCTCGTCTAAGAATAGTGTATTTACTACAAAAACATTTTTCTCAGATTACTGATTTTTCTTCAAATTAATCTTCTAAAGGAATCTGTATTAAAAATGAATTTCAAGAGGGAAAACTTGAAAAGGGAGTGAAAACCTCCAATTTTGTTTTTAATTTTTAATTAAAAAAATTTCTTTTGGTACTCACTGGTTATTGCAACACTCATGTTTGAAAGAAGAGAGAGGGGGAAAAATTCCTCCAATAAGGAGCTCCAAATTTTGGTTGTGTTCTGAAAGTTGTCTCCTGAGTTTATTTACCCACTAAGCTAAGGGCTGGACGACATAGGAGGGCGCGCGCGCAAAGCCTGCAGACCCCCAGGACGGTAGGGGCACCTGAGCCAGAGGAAGGGCACTCAGGCAACCCCAGAAGGATGGCCAGAGTCCTCTCTGGAAAGGCCCACTCGGGGCCCTGGAGCAGGTTGCACGGCTCTGTCCCCGCTGCCCTCTGGACCTCACTGGACAGGGGGGGCTGTGCTCCCCCAGCGCTGCCCACCTTCTCCCACCTCTGATCTTCCTAACTCTCCCCTCTGGCCCTGCAGGTGCAGACAGGGACCCAGGGAGGGGGTGACACTGCCTGCACCCAGGGGCCGTGTGCAGGCCTCAGGGGATGCTCGCTGCCCACCCAGCCCCACTGCTGACTCACCTGGATGGTGTGATGGGGGTGAGGTCTCTCCCCATGGTCTGGATCACTCTTCTCCCCCAAACCCAGAGACCCATACAGATCCCGACGCCTCCGTAGAAGAGCAGCCAGACGGGGGTGGCAGCTTCCTGCATGACTGCACCTTGTTCATAAATCAGCCACAAGGCCACCAGAGGGCCGATGGCATTACTGGAAAACAAAAAGAAGACTGACTGGGGCACAGAGGCCTGAGGCCTGTTCTGTCCAGGCCCCTCGCTGCACTTCGCAGATGTGAGTTTTTACAGACTGAAGGTTTGTGTCCACCCTGCACTATTCTCTTCCCCACGCCGCGGCTCCTTCACGTCTGTGCCACATTCTGGCTAATTCCCACAGATTTCAAATCTTTCCCTGGTCACTGCATCTGTCACGGTGCCCCGCGATCGGTGATCTTTGATGCTGCGACAGTAATTGTTTGGTGGTGCCACAAACCCCAGCCCAGAACGAAGCACGTGTGCTCTGACTGCTCCTCGGCCTCTCTATTCCCTCAGAAATGGTGACATCAAAATTAGCCTGTTAATATTCCACAATGGCCTCTAGAATTCAAGTAAAAGCAGAAGTCGCACATCTTTCACTTTACTGTTTTATTTTTAGTTTTTTGAGATAAGGTTTCTGTCTCCCAGGCTAGACTGCAATATTGCCATAGCTCACGGCCACCTCAAATTCCTGGGCTAAAGCGATCCTCCTGCCTCAGCCTCCCGAGTACCTGGGACTAAGGGAGACCGTCACCACATGAGCTAGGTTTTCCCTTATTTTTTGGATACAGGATCTTGCTGTGTTGACCAGGCTGGTCTTGAATTCCCAGCCTCAAGGGATCCTCCCACCTCAGCTCCTGAGTTGCTGGGTTTACAGGCGTGATCATTGTGTCGGCTCTGTCTTTCACGTTAAATGAAAAGCTAGAGATGACCAAGCTTGGTGAAGAAGGCATGTGAAGAGCTGAAAGAGGTCCCAAACTAGGCCTCTCGTGCCAAACAGCTGGCCAAGTTGAATGCAAAGGGAAGTCTCTGAAGAAACCCACTAGACACAGAAACAAGAAGGTGAAGCTGCCTCCCTGTCGATGGAGAAGGCTGCAGTGGTCTGGACCGAAGATCAAACCAGCCACAATGTTCCCTCAAGCCAAAGTCTAACCCACAGCCAGGCCCTCGTTCTGAGATAGCCGAGGGAGGACAGGGAGCTGCCGGAGCTGGAAGCCAGCAGATGCTGGTTCATGAGGATTGAGGGAAGGACCCATGTCCAACACGTGAAGTGCACGGTGAGGCCAGTCCTCCCATCTCCAGGGAGACCATGGGCCACCGGGCCCTCTGACGGGCACTGACCCCCCCAGACTCCTGCTCCGAGGACCGCTGAGCACGGGTGTGTGCCTGCCATCTGCCACAGGTCTTGGGCTTTACACTTTCTCACAGCGGTGCTTCAGGGCGGGGGTGTTGTGAGGAGACGGTCAATTTCTCTACTCAGAAATGCCCGCTCCGGTTCTCTGCTGGACACTCCTGTTAGGCCTCCGCCCTCTCCTCTCCTGAGCTCACGGTCGCCCCGAGCATCCCACACTCTGCTCACGTGTCTGTGCCCCACAGAGGAGCAGGGCGGCACCCCTCCTTCACCTCTCCAGCTCTGGAGCCCCCCACACCTGGCACACAGCGGGCATTCAAACGTTTGCTGACTGACTGAAAGAATGAATGGAAAGCTGGTAAATTACCAGCCTGGAAGTTCAATACTTTGCAGGATTTTTTTTTCTTTCAGTTTTTGTTTTTGCTTTAGAGATGGCCTCATTCTGCTGCCCTGGCTGGAGTTCAGTGGCACAATCATATTTCACTACAGCCCTGAACTCCTGAGTATAAGAGCTCCTCCTGCCTCAGCCTGTCAAATAGCTGGGACTACAGATGCATGCCCAGATACTTTTTCTTCTTCTTTTATTTAGAGATGGCGTCTTGCTTTCTCGCTATGTTGCCTAGGCTGCTCTCAAACTCCTGGCCTCAAGCAATCCTCCCACCTCCGCCTCCCAATGTGCTGGGATTACAGGTGTGAGCCACCAAGCCTGGGCTGTGTTAACAGTTTTGAAAACACCTTTTGGTAACAGGTTAGAAATTTTTAAATGAACAGAGGAAAGACTTAAGGGGGTACGAATGTCAGCTTCTAGGTCACTGCTAAACATACATTTAAGATCAGCTCCTAGAAGCTCTCGTGACTTCCCATCACACCTGTCCTTGGGGTTTGCCCCTCATTCCCAACGCCCTGGAGGTCGGTGCCCCGTGCCTGCCTCCCTGCCTCCGTGCTCAGGTGCTTCCTGTGGGGTCTCCAGCTCTGGGACAGTGGAGCCCTGCATCTGTCTCACGGCTCCCTGCCCTGCCTTGTCACCCACATGTCACAGCATGTCACACTTCACAGGCCCAGCTCCAGGCTTCGCCACTCCACCCAGACCTGCTTCTTCCATGGTCATCCTTGCTGAGAAATGGTAGCTCCATTCTCTGGTTTGCTGGGGCCGGGGTGGCTGGACCCGGCCTGCTCTTTTCTCCCATGTCCACTGTTACTCTCAGACGTTCTTCTGTAGGCTGAACTTCACAACAGACCCAGAAGGTGGCCGCCCTGCCACCTCCCTGGTCCCAGGTTACCCTGGAGGGCCTTAGTCACCCCTCGACTGGCCTCCCCACCATGCCTATTTCCCTCCAGTCTCTTCATGAGACCGAAGCCCAAGCATCCCCGTCCCACATGCACTGTGTGGCCTGTGCTCAGGCCTCCAGGGACCCCCATCTCAGCTTGTCCCTTCTGTGGCCTCCATGCTCTTCCTCAGTCTGGGGTCTCCATACCCCCGTCCTTCCTTCCCACAGAGCCACAGGGCCTGGCCCCTCTTCCAGACCCCGCTGGCCCTGCTTGAGCAGCACAACTCCCACTGCCACCCCCCAGCTCCCAGCCAAATTTCCCCCCATTCTCCTCTCTGACATTTGTCTCCATCTGCCACGTGACACTGACAACTTCTCGGTCTGTTTGCTGTCCGTGCAGGACCAGGGGCTTCGGT
Organism: Arctocebus calabarensis; assembly: GCA_963573935.1. Lineage (NCBI taxonomy): Eukaryota > Metazoa > Chordata > Mammalia > Primates > Lorisidae > Arctocebus > Arctocebus calabarensis. Next base: position 17,487 of record CAUYON010187049.1, read on the forward strand.
CCGAGCCGGCCACTGCTGTCCCCCACCCTCTCTCCCAGCGAGCACACTCACCTCACATCGTTGCCGCCGTGAGCGAAGGATCCAAAACAGGCGGTGAGGACCTGCAGGAAGTGGAACAGGAGGTGGACCTCCGCCGTGTCCTTCTCCTCCTTCTCCTCTTCTGCGGGGTCCTCCTGCGGCCGGTCAGGGTCTGCCAGCTCGGACGCCAGCTTCATCTCCACGCCGCCCTCCTCGGCCTCAATCTCGGCTTCGGCCACCGCGTTGCAATAGCTGGAGTAGCTGTCGTAGCGGAGTCTCTTCTTGGAGTAGGACACGGTGTCCCCCACCAGCTTCTCACTGTCCTCTGCGGTGGCCACGTCAGCGGCCCTGAAGGTGGAGTGCACGGGCACCCCGCAGATGGCCGCCGTGTAGCAGGTGTAGCTGTTGTTACGCCGCAGCAGCCGGGCGCCGCTGTCGGGGGCCGGCCTGTCCTCGGGGCCCCGGTCTATGTGGATTCTGTGCAGCAGGTCTTTGTACAGCCCCGAGTCTTTGTGCACGGTGTGGTACACGTGACCATCGCTTCTCGTGTGGCCATCAAAGCCGAAGGTGCCATTGGAGACGGGTGACTTTACAGAGCCGGGAGTCATAGAAAGTGCCCTTCCTAGACAGGATTGAAAAGCAGCCTCAGGTTCTAGCTTTCTGGCTATAATCCACGTCTGGAAGAGGATGGTCCTACCACAGAATCACGGAAACCTTAGGAAAAAAATCCAGACCCCCTGGGGGTGTCCAGTCTCAAAACGTTTGTGGACACGGCCAGCTCGCCTGGGAGGGTCCCACCTCCTGGCACCTACCTGCTATGGACCTTATCTCTGGAAGGTTGGATTGTGAATTATTTTAATTTTTCTCCATATGCTTCATTTTCTAAATAGACTATAAAGGGCATGTAATGTGGTTAAAATAATAAAGCAAAAGACAACAAAAAGGCAAAACTAATATGATAATTTAAAATGAAAAGTTCTGCTAAAAAGCATCTTCTAGAAATAATCCCTTTCTTGTCTGGATACCAGTTAAAGGGGCATCTTTCTACGGGACTTATTTTAGAAAAATCTCAAATAAGCCGTGTCACGTGACACAGGTGTTCCAGGTGCTTCTTTAAAAGGTCAGTCACGTCTGCCCAAGGCAGTGCCTGTCACATCCGTGGAGCAAAATTCATTTGCTTTCTTTAGACCATGTCTGGGGCCACGTCTGTGGCTGAAGGACACCCCTGGGTGTTCTGGCTATTCCTCAAGGTTCCTGTGATTCTGTGGTAGGACCATCTCTTTCCTTACAATTTTTCCTTTCTCCTCTTGTCTTCCTGAGTAAACTGAGTAACGGTCAGCCATCGGGGGACGCCTGCAAAGCAGGCAGCTGAGCCTCAGGAAACCTAGTGGGGGGGTGCCCTGGTACCCCAGAGAAGGCTGTAAATAGCTCTTAGAAGAAAACCACAGGACAAGAGAAAGCCTTTCCTCCTGACTGTGGAGTGGACTCCGAAAGCCTCGCTAGCCTCTAGGTTTTTCCCAAAAATAAAACTGGGGGCTACTTTCGTGCATTAAAGCCAGATTGTGTACCCCAGAGCCTGGCCTACCCCAGAAACTTCTCTGGGCCACCCCATAACCCTGGCCGCGTGGGGGTTTCTTACCGTATGCCACCCGAGGGTGGCTCCCCATGGATGTGCCTTCGGAGGCCCCGGAGGACGTCTCCCCAGCTGCCCCAGTGAGTGGGATGACACTGTCATCATTAGCCTTGGCCCCCGGCAGCTCTTTAAATACTGGTGACTCTGCTTCCTGAACTTTATTGAGACTTTCATCAGAGACTCGTGATAAAGCAGCTTCTTTTTGTAATTTACCTGAAGAAAATATAGTCATAACTAAAAATTTTGGAAGAGAATTATTGTTATTGAGAAACAAATATAAGAAACGTACATTTACATGGAGCCTGTAGTGCTCAGTGGGTAGGGCACCGGCCACATACACCCAGGCTGGCAGGTTTGAGCCCCTCCTGGGCCTACTGAACAGCAATGACAACTGCGACAAAAAAATAGCCAGGCGTTGTGGCAAGTGCCTGTAGTCCCAGCTACTTGGGAAGCTGAGGCAAGAGAATCACTTGAGCCCACGAGTTTGAGGTTGCTGTGAGCTGTGATGCCACAGCAGTCTACCCAGGGTAACACAGTGAGACTGTCTCAAAAAAAAAAAAAAAGCATACATTTATCTTTAAACTTTAGTACTTACTTTGGACACCAAAACAAAGAAAAAAGTTATAGCTATTATACATGGAAAACATAAAGTAGAAAGTTCCATCAGTGGAAAACTCTAGCCGGAAAATTCAGCTACTAAGGAGAAAATGGGAGTTCAGGGCCTAATTACATCCCAAAACGACAAGAGGGCCAGACTTTATGACCAAGGTCCTTTCCAAAGCTAATGCTCTACCTCTAGCCTGGCTTCTATTTTCTCAAGCTAACCTCAGAATCTCTGCAATTTTATTCTTTTATCTTCATAGATACTGTTACAGCATGTTTGGTTTTCTTCTGGTCGATAAATTATTGGTCTTCCATTTTGTTCAGGTTACCAACGTTTAGGAAACACGTAAATTCTCCTCCTCAAAAGGAACAGGGAGATTTTTATTTAGTTTAATTTTATTATTTTGGGGTGGGGGGAGACAGAGTCTCAAGTTTTTGCCCTGGGTTGAATGCCATGGGGTCACAGCTCACAGAAACCTCAAACTCTTGGGCTCAAGCAATCCTTTTGCTTCAGATTTTTTTTTTTTTTTTTTTTTTTGAGACAGAGCCTCAAGCTGTCACCCTGGAGAGAGTGCTGTGGCATCACAGCTCACAGCAACCTCCAATTCCTGGGCTCAAGCGAGTCTCTTGCCTCTGCCTCCCAAGTCGCTGGGACTACAGGCGCCCGGCCATTTTTTGGTTACAGCTGTCATTGTTGTTTGGCGGGTGGGCTGTATTCAAACTCGCCAG
>CAUYON010187050.1:0-18136 GCA_963573935.1 Arctocebus calabarensis
GATGTATGGAACTGAATAGAGAACCAAGAGATGACTCCAGCTACTTGCCATTATTCGATCTTTGACAAGCCAATTAAAAACATTCAGTGGGGAAACGACTTCCTATTTAACAAATGGTACTGGGTGAACTGGCTGGCGACCAGGAGAAGACTGAAACTGGATCCACATCTTTCACCATTAACTAAGATAGACTCTCACTGGATTAGAGATTTAAACTTAAGACATGAAACTATAAAAATACTAGAAGAAAGTGCAGGGAAAACACTTGAAGAAATCAGCCTGGGCAAATACTTTATGAGGAGGACCCCCCGGGCAATTGAAACAACATGAAAAATACACTACTGGGACCTGATCAAACTAAAAAAGCTTCTGCACAGCCAAGAACACATTACATAAAGCAAGCAGACAGCCCTCAGAATGGGAGAAGATGTTTGCAGGTTATGTCTCCAACAAAGGTTTAGTAACGAGAATCTACAGAAAACTCAAACGTATTAGCAAGAAAAGAACAAGTGGTTCTATCTCAGGGTGGGCAAGGGACTTGAGGAGAAACTTCTCTGAAGAAGACAGGTGCATGGATTGTAATAAAGATCACTATTTTAAAGGGAAGCAAAGGAGTACGTTACAGGAAGTAAAGGAGAATATTATAGTTGTGATGGTTCCAATGTTTTTCTAATATTTCTGTGTCAGTTATTCAAGTTTCTTAGTGTCCAGTCAGTACACATGTTCCACTTGGACAGTGATAGATTTAAAACTAACATTTTTATTCCTTGACTTTTCTTGTAAAGATTCCACATAGACTACTTGCCTTCCAGAATAAACCATAACTAATTAACACTAATTTGTTAATTAAACAAACTGTCCTTCAGTAGTACTACTATAGTGTAATATATAGTCCTAGATACAGTGGGGAATAGAAAAACATCATCTCTTACCTCAACAAAGAGAGTAAATTACCTATTTAGCATCATCTGACTTGTTAACATAACAGTCATTATGGGAAATTAGGTACATATCTTTATTCCCAGCCTAGCGCTGTCTCCGTTATACCATAGCATTTCTCTGTGTCAAAGATAGCAAATACACTTTATCGGGATCAACTTAAGCCTGACGCAGTGAGATCAGTCAGAAAGAATGTCATTAGATCAGTTAGCTGTGTCAGTCATAAGGTGTAGATTTGGCAGGTGATATTATGCTTTGCCTGCTATATGTCATTTATTTCTAGTTATTACTTTTAAGTTTCTAGGTCATGTCTGCTATGTGTTATTTATGCCATACTTTATTCAAGATAGAATAGTTTTCTTCCTATAGCTTACATAATTTTTAATTTTTATTTCATTTTCTGGGAACATTTGTAATATTGTTTCACATAGCACTCTTCAGGGCTGTAGCTGAGCATAAACTATAGGCCATTTACCCATTAAAAAGCGCATTCACATCCACTGTATTAGTCTATTTTGCATTGTTATAAAGGAAATACCTGACTGGGTAACATATAAAGAAAAGAGCTTTATTTGACTCACAGTTGTGCAGACTGTGCAAGAAGCTTGGCACCAACATCTGCTTCTATTTAGGGCTTCCAGAAGGTTCTAATCAAGGCAGAAGGTAAAGAGGGAGCAGGTGTGTCACATGGCAGGCGAAGAAGCAAAAAGCCACAAGATGTTCCAGGCTTGTTTAAACAGCCACCTCTCCCATGAACTAATAAAGTTGAACATTCACTCATTATCAAGGAGAGCATTCATGAGGCTCTGCCCCATGACCCAATCACCTCCCACTGCGGCCCCACATTCAAGACTGGGGATCAAATTTCTGCGAGATTTGGAAGGGCCAACCATACAAACCATCTTGTCCACATAGCATAAAATTTGAGTTACTTTTTAAGCTTACTTTTTTTGTGTTTTTATAGTTTATAATTAATAACGATGCTTGGTTTTTAGTGAAATTGAAACTTTCTTGATTTTTTTTTTTCTTGTTTAGAAAAAGGTCTTGCTCTGTCAGCCTGGCTGGAGTGCTGTGACCTAATTCTATCTCACAGTAGCCTGAGACTCCTAGACCCAAGTGATCTTTCCACCTCAGACTTTCTGGTAGCTAGGACTGTAGACATACGCTACCATGGATGGCTAATCTTTAAATTTTTTGTAGAGATAGGAACTCACTAAATTTCCCTGGCTAGTTTGAATTCCTTGGCTCAGGTGATCCCTCAGATTCGGCCTCCCAAAATACTGGGATTACAGGTGTGAGCCACCATGCCAGGCCTCTTTTCTTAATTTTTGATACCATATATCTTCCTATAAAAAATACCATTAAATAAAATATGTGGTAATTAATAGTTAATGTGTAACTATTTTATGGTCATTAACAAAATGTGAACATGCTCATATGCTAAGTTAAGATGATATAAAATCATATCAATGGTATAATCCTATTATAAAATGTACATTTATAACAGATTTGTAAAATTTATAAATATATAATGTATATTATATATAAAATATATAAAAATTAACAGTACATATCTGGAAATATTGGAGAAAAAAGGTAGATTATAGAGCATTTCTTATGTGTAATTTTTTCATTTTCTCCTTAGTTTTCCAAATGACTTGAAAGTATACTTATATGCTCTGGCAATGGAGGCCCATTTATTGTCTATGGTGAATGTATCCTGCTTTGTAAGCTTTCCTTATTCTGTAAGCCTATTTTTCTTTTCTGCAGTAAACTTTGTTTCACACTTGCCTTAAAGAATAAAAAAGAAAGTATACCCAATTTTTAAAAAAGAAAATTTATACACTAGCAATAGTTTTTATTTAATAGCCAAAAATTGTAAATGGCCTAGGTTTCTCTCAAATCACAAAAGAAGAAGGGATAGGCTAATTGGGATGTACTCATAAAGTAGATGGCTCATAGAGGAATATGGAAGTAAGAAAGTTGATTTTGAGTAATTTTTATTTTCCTGGATTGTTTTCCACAATGAACATATACAGATACTCCTTGATGACTACAGTGGTGTTGTGTCCTGATAAAATCTTAATAAGTAGAAAATATTATAAGTTATGCAGTGTCATAAATGCATTTAATACACCTAATCTATAGAGCTTCATAGTTTAGCTTAGTTTACTTTAACTGTGCTCAGAACACTTGCATTAGCTTACAGTTGGGCAAAACATCTAACACAAAGTGTACTCCATAATGAAGTATTGAATATATTATGTAATTTATTCAATACTACTAAAAGTGAAAAAGAGAATGGTTGTATAGGCACTTGACATTTGGTTTCTATTGAATGTGTATTTTTTTCACACCCTCATAAAGTCAAACATGGTTAAGCTGAATGATTGTATGTTAGGGACCTTCTGTATTTCTTAAAAAATATAAAGAATCAAATGTTACATTAGGTTATAATAAAAAAATTACAAATGTAGAGAAAGAATTTTATGTATGTCATATAAAGATTATAATAGATTATAATCTTTAAAGTAGGAGAATATGTTTATAACATACATGAAAAAGATTTGATATCCTTAGTGTAAAGACTCTTAGTGTCAGTGAAGAAGTGATGAATATCTAATTTAAAAAATGGTCAGAGGACACAAAATTTTTTTCTAATAAGTTAATATTATTAAACATGAAAAGTATTTACCTTTTTAATACTGAATTAATTTTAAAACATGATATTACTATATGTTACTTATAAACATGGTATGATTTAAAAATACATAATGGAGTTCTCCAGACATAATAGCTCTATCATACAAGTCCTTCTGAAGAAAATAACTATAACCTATGAACAAAATATGAAAAACTGCTTCCAGGCATTGGAGAGTAATTAAAACTAGACAGAAAATAGAGGGGAGTCAAAAATTGAAGGAAGGAAATAGCACTGGGTGAATTTCTGCCAGGTAGGATAGTTAGAACTGATAAAATCAACACCTTCAGTATTGCTGGGTGGAAGAACCAAGGACACAGTTTAGTATAAACACAGACCTTGGAAAATGTGCACGTGTGTGTGTTTTTATGTGTGCATGTGCACATACACATAGTAAATTAAATTGCCTATTTAAATGAAAAGTATTCTTCTGAGAAACAAAATAGAACCCAAACTTTCTCCATCATATCATTCACAGTATTCACGGCACAACACAAAATTATTATTTGCACAGAAACAGGAAAATGTAGGTAACTTCAGGATACCACAGATATTAGAATTAGCAGGCAAGAATTTTATAGCAGGTGTTATAATTGCATAAGAATGTAAAGGGAAATATGCTTGCAATGAATAAAAACAGGAAATCTTAACAAAATTTGGAGTGATAAACACCCAAATGAAAATTTTAGAACAGAAAAATATAATATCTGACATAAAACTTTCAGAATAAAAATGACAGGAAGTGAACCTAGAGATAGATCAATAGAAATTTCTTGTCTGAGGAACAGAGTAGAAGAAAGATTTAAAAAATGAGCAGCACCTCATAGGATAGTAATATTAAGGACAGCCTTCACATAAATGGAATAGCATATCTGCAATGGCTACGATTGAGAACACTGACAACGTTCGTGAAACACACATCTGCCTCGTGACCTGACATCTAAATGCGGGAGAAGTAAAACTTTTGTACACAGGAACAGGCCAGCATAATAATACTTATAGTAGTTTACTCATTAATAGCCAAAAATTGTAAATGGCCTAGGTTTTTCTCAAAAGAAAGGAATAGACTAAGTGTAGTGTACTCATACAATGGATTACTCTTTAGCAGTTAAAATGGAACAAACTACTGTACATCTTCTCAACAGGAGAGATGATTTTAGAAATGTATTATACTGAGTGATATATAAATATAAGGGGAATATAAAAGAGTATATGGTCTTTTTTAACATATGTGTTATGCACTACAGTAGGCAACGTTTGTACAGTGTTCAAGAATAGGCAAAACTAATCCAAATAATAGTTGTACTGTTGGGGTTGTAGTGGTATAAGTATTGATTGGAAAAGTGATTTTAATACTCTGTATTTTTTTAGTGGATTGTATTACACAGGGGTATACTTTATTTCATTAAGTGGTATGTATTACTATTTATTTCATTTTATATAAATGTTATCTAATTAGAAAACTAATTAGAGAAATATTAAAGTCTAATCCTGCATGACAAAGTACTTACAGATAAGAAAACATGTGTAGCATTGACAAGATTCTGGAAAACATTTGCTTATGCTGGCTAGATATAGATCTGTACAATATAATGAAAATATTTTTGTTGTTAAAATTAACACAAATTAATAAATGTTGCTCTTCCTTAACCTAGGAACTCTATCACAGGATTTTAATTTAAGGAAATGATCAGGAATGTGCAATAAAATATGTGTAAGAATGTGCAACATAGCATTGCATGTAATGTGGAATATTGCCAAAAACCTACATGCCATCAGAGTCCAACTGCTTATGTAAATTATGGTATAGCTATAGGATATTACAAAATGTACATATTTGCAGTCATAGTAAATGTGTAGATTGATGAGGAGAAGCTAGTCACAGTGTATCATTTTCATTCAGGAGTTGGGTTAACTACAGTCTAATGGTCAAATCTGATTCACTGCCTATCTCTATAAACCAAGCTTCCTTGGAACATAGCCATGCTCATTTACTTATGTATTGCCTATGGCTGCTTTCACACGACAGTGGTAGGGTTGAGTAGTTGCAACAGAGACCATATGGCCCACAAAGCCAAAAATATTTACTGTATCATTCTTTACTGAAAACATTTCCTGACCTCTGTCTTAATTAAATTAAATTTTAAAAATACAGGAAGGGCTTACCAGAATTAATTTCATAAACTTATGTATATTTATCATGTGCTCATCACTGTGCATAAGCTGTCTACATAAATGTGACTAAAACAGATTCAGCCCTTATTCTTAATATGGTAAAGGAGACCATTATCAGATAAATATCTAATTTAAAATTATGATTAATACTGCAAAGAACGCTGTGAACAAATGTTAACAGGAGTTACTTCCACATGTTGTTACTTCTAATTGGTCTTTTTTGCTAAGTTTCCTTTTTACATTTATCAATGATTTTTCATTGGAAAAGGTAATAAAGATTGAAGATAATTAGATATTTGCTTCAGAAATTTTAAAAACTCTTCTAATAGTCACAGAACTGTGTAATTTCTATTAAATATTATTGAATGTCTGCCATGCACTTAATACTGTGAGAAGTGTTACAGAAATAGAAGTCTTGGATTAACTTTTTTTTTTTGAGACAGAGCCTCAAGCTGTCACCCTGGGTAGAGTGCTGTGGTGTCACAGCTCATAGCAATCTCCAATTCCTGGGCTCAAGCGAGTCTCCTGCCTCCGCCTCCCAAGTAGCTGGGATTACAGGCGCCCACCACAACGCCTGGCCATTTTTTGGTTGCAGCCGTCATGGTTGTTTGGCGGGCCCGGGCTGGATTCAAACCTGCCAGCTCAGGTGTACGTGACTTGCGCCTTAGCCACAGATGCTGAGCCAAGCCCGAGATTTACTTTTAAGTACCTTGTTGTCTGGCTGAGGAGAGACAAACTAGGCACATAAAATAAAATTATACCATGTGATACAATTTATATTAAAATACCTCTATGTTAATTTAGAAAAATAAAAGGCAGTAAATTCCGATTTAGACAGGTGAGACTTAATGAAGTATGTGAAGTATCAGCTGGACTTCTAAGTATGGCTAATAATTTGGATAAGTATAGGAAAGCTGGAAAAAACATTTCAAACCAAAAACTTGGATTGCAGATACAGAGGTGAGATTGGGCCTCGTTCGTTTGTTCAGCAGTGAGATGGTTGACCTGAGGAGAACTATGGTGCTTTCTGTGCATTAATGATAACTGAAGACTGAGAGTCAGGGCTGATTTTGGAGTGTCTTAAAAGCTGGAAACGGAAGTTTAGATTTGATTTCTAGTGAAAAATCAGATGCATCTTAAATCTGTTATTTCTACCTCTTCCCTTTTTTAACCCCTTCTCTCCTATCTTTTTCTCTCCTTCCCCAGAAATTGAAAGTTTAGTTTTGCAATCAAATACAAGACAAATTGACATTTTTACTTTCTACGTGTTGGCTTTGTGCACTCTCTTAAGACTAAAAGCTGTTGTTCATTAACAATGGCAGACAATGGAGTGTGCCTGCTTGCTGGAAGCTCACCCCTGTCTCAGATTGCTGGGGCATAAGCCTTGGCATTTATAAAAAGTGTAAGGCAGGCTGTGTAAGAATGAGCATAAATCGCAGGTAGTCCTTTTACAGAGTTAACTGTGACATTTTTTGTTGTTGTCCTTACCGGTGTCCTTAGGCATGGTTTGTTCCTTGCCTTCTCTAGAGAAATTGGTCAGATTTTTAAAATAAGATTTAATTTTATTTGAAGTCCCCATAACTACAGAGAAGCCTTCCTTATTCTAAGAATAGATAAATAGCTAAACAGCAGTTTATTCTCTTAATTTAATAACATTGGCTTTTGCTTATGTCAGTGGTTCTCAGCTTGTGAGTTGTTAACCCCTTTGGACTGTACTAAAGGCTTGCAGTATTAGGAAGGTTAAGAACCACTGGTTTACATCCTTCTAATCAATGCCAGTAGTTTGATGTGCATTCTATTGTAATCCCTGTGTCTTTACCTTTAAAATGCATGTATGAATAATCTGTTGACATTGACCTTTTTAATTCCTTTGATTTTTCATCATAACTGCAAAACTTTAATTGATACAAATTAAATTGATACAAATTTGTTTAATAGAACAAATTTAACTCAAGGTTCATATTTTTAGAGGTCTTTTCTTATTTCCGCTACCTCTACTAGCAAAGCTTAAGAAAACTTCTTTGACTTGACTAAAGGGGACTTACTACACCATACTGTTCTATAACGTTTCCAAGTCATCATTTCCAAGTTCAGTTTCTTGACGTTTAGAACTTTCCCATATGATTATTGCAGAATTTTTCCATGGTTCACCACTTTACTCACATCTTCCTAATCAGTAACATTGCTAAAGAACAAAGTCTTGCATAGAATTAAAGTGATGGGCAGAGTCTTTAAATATTATCTCGGTGTTCAAATTGGCTAGTTGTAGGTCAAACCGTGGGTTAATGATGCTTGATTAGAACCTGGTTCTCTGCAATAATAGATTATCTTACTTTAATTTGTCTTTCTAAGCCTGTTGAATCCTTGAGCTCTTCATGTAGTGATTTCATCTCCATTGTAACTTTTATAGACAGGTGATAGCACTTTACAGTGGTGGAAGACCATACCTTTATTGAATTAGTGGGAACATGAATACAGATTAATGGGGTTACAGTTCTTGCTTATTTCTCATCACTCACCTATACAAACTGAACTAGACCATACTAGAAGAAGGTTCAAGTCTGTATTTGGAAATGTAAAGCTTCTTTAAAAGGAGCTAGATGTTCATTGAATCCTAGATTATGTCAGTACAGGGTACAAACTTAAATTTAGGATATGTTGCATCTTATTCTTTACCTGACATGTCTTTTATAGATGTGTACCTTCTATTTTGTGCCTGTGTCATACCGTTTGAAAATTAGAATATCTGATCTTCTTGAAGATTTGACTGAGCATAATTCTTGATGTACAGTGTCAAAAATATTAACTGTTCCTTTTCCCCTTATTTTGGCTTCAGGAGATGAGATACCGTGACTTAACATATAGTTGAGCTTGTTAAGGAGTTCTTTAAAGGAGCTCTTTAATTGCTTTGCTACCCAGTGATTTCAGAGTAGATTTATTTACTCAGTACCTTAAGGCATCATGCAATTTCTTAAGTGTTATTTTTTTCCTTTGATCTCTTCCCAGTTCAAATCTGTTCAGATGATGAGATTCAAATTGTCATATTCTTATGGTAGAACATTTACTCTGCTGTTATAATTGAAGTGTACTATGTATTTGACCTCGTCTTTCACACATAGTCTATATCGCTGGTCCTCGTTCCTCACTGTACACGAGAATTATCCAGGAATCTTTAAAAAAAAAAAATACCAGTGCAGTCTTCTTTTCTACAAAGAGAGGTAATGGTACCAAGATGATTTGAATGTGCAGACAAGGATGAGAAACAATAGATTAGCCAAAGGAACAGAATTTCCTCTTAAGGCAGCACATAGCCACAGGCCATATGGATTTTAGTGTATCTTCATATCATATAATTCACTACCTGTAGCATGTTTTTACATATAGACTGTAAGTTTTTCATCATTTTGTTATTGTTGCTATCATCAGAGGTTTTTGTGTGTGTTTGCTGTTTCTTGACCTTTACTTCTCTACTTCCATATTGGAGGTTGAACTTCAGATTATCTAGGTCAGCCTTTAAGATCTTTTCCAATGGGCTAAGAATTTTCAGCAAACTCTTAGGAAATAATAAAGCCAAGTATACTCTAACAGCCTTAAGGTTTTACCTCCTTTTTAATCTCATAAATTACATGGCTACTTCCTTAGGAACCTCGTGGTACACAAACTTCCCCCTTTTCAGCAGCTTCTCCCACTCTCTTCTATCAGGGTATTCTGTGATTTGTCAGATTTCATATGTGGATTTTAATAAGAAATGTTAGTTTATAAATTTACTGAAGAAAATTATTGTGACATGGACAAAGAGTCTTCAACCAGTGCGCGTGCACGCGTGCGCCTTGTCAACAAGATGGTTCTGTTACTGAGCACAGATTTAGGAGGTACTGGAGTCTAGCCTTGTGTGGAAGGGGAGACTTGTGCAGTGGCATATAATACATATTTACATTCAAACACTGTTCATATATTGAATTATAATTCAGTTCCAGTTAGCAAGCATGTGTTTTAGATGATAAATTTGCCCCTGTGGTCCCAGCTACTTGGGAGGCTGAGGCAAGAGAATCACCTAAGCCCAGGAGTTGGAGGTGGCTGTGAGGTGTGACGCCAGGACACTCTACCCAGGGTAGTAAAGTGAGACTTCGTCTCTAAAAAATACATAAATAAATAAATAAATATGCCTATGGGAGAGTGATCATCTATAAATTTCATTTGAATTAAAAAATGACTGTCTGATCAAGTTATCACATTATTATAATTCTGTTATCCAGGTAAATTCTCAACATACTCTTTTATGCTACCCTGTTGGTATAGACACTTTAGACTTGTATATAGCCAGATTCTGAGTTTCGCTTAGAGGCTGAATTTAAGATACTGTTGTTGACATTATAAGGTAGTGGGCCTTGTTAGCTAGTATGCTTTCACATTGACACACGTAATTCTTTTTTTACTATATCGGTGGGCCTATATTATATAGAGGCCTATATTAATATTGAATATTAATACTTCTCATGAAGTAGACTTAGGTTAGTTGGGCAGTCTGGGAACCTCTTGACATTGTGACTGTGAAGGAACATTGATTTAGATTGGAAATACACTATTTCCTATAGTATATTTGGTGGTTTATATAGGGTTAATCATTATTGAAATTGGACTCTTCACCTTTTTTTCCTATAAATTTTAACATGTCATTTAATGAATGTAAAGTTATGCAAAGCATTTATATTAAATAAACTTGTTAAGTATGTCTTTTCTATCTGCTACCCAATTCCTACTGAGAGGATTAATATTCAAATATTCATTTATGATGTATGTTATTCAGGAATATGACTGTTTGTGCCATAGTCTTCCTCTTTCAATTGTTACTCTTAAAGAATGCATTCCATAATGATTATTTTGCATCAGTGAATGAAATATATCAGTTTTCTTTCTTCCATTTCCTTTTTGTTTTAAGGGAAAAGTTCTAAGGTATAAGGAAGTAGGTCACGGTATCTTTAAACTGGTGGGGAACTGTAGTCTATTATGAAGCTAAAATTGAAGCTCAGTTGCCCTCTAGGGGTTCAGTTTTAACACGGCACATGGAGAAATAATTTAGTGAGATCTTGGGAAGATCTCACCCACCCAGTTTAGAACTACTAAACAGAAGAGTTCTATTTTTTATTTTCTGTTAAGCTTTTTACTGGTCAATAAATGTTAGTTTTGATTACTTATTGCAAATTAGAATATATACCAATTTATTTAACCCACCAGTTGTAACATCCTGTTTATTTTTAAAATCAGGATCCCTATACCAGAACAATCCAATCAACACTTTTTCAAGTATTATTTGGTGTGATTAATTTGTGAATTTCTTTTCAAATACTTTTTTGTTTCCTCGGTGTTACCTCTGTGGTCACCTTTCTCCCCTACTTTGCCCAAACCCAGGAACAGATCCACTAGAGTGACTCCATCCTGAATTCTCTCTTATACTTTTATTATGTTATTATCATGAAACTTTTTTCCTTTTGGTTCGAGCACCTTTGATTGGCCTCTTTGTCTGGATTGGTGAGAATACTCCTCCAATTTTGAAATAGAATTGGCTTTCTAGTCTAAATAGCACCCAACTTTGAATTGTTTGAAGTTCTCTTAGTTGGAATCTGTCTCTCATGTAAGGATGCTCTACTTTATAATTGCAGGGTTAGACTCATGCTGCTTTTCAATATTTTTTTCCCATTATTGAATGTTACGAGGGAACAATATTTTTTTCCCATTATTGAATGTTAAGAGGGAACAATATTTTTTTCCCATTATTGAATGTTAACCAAACATTGAGTTTCATAAATGATAAATATAGTGTATTGTGTGTGCAGATACTTAAGTGTTATAAATATTTAAGCACATTTTTGTATCCAATATGAAAATTTGTATTAATGATAATGTGATAAAAAGATTTTTGTATATAGAGTAATAATTGCTATTTTTTCCTTTTGAAGGATGATAAAATTTTACTCTTTTACAGTGTTTTTTTTTTTTTAAACTCTATAGTTATATTGAGCAGGTCTGGTTTTTTTTTTTTTTTTTTTTTTTAGAGACAGAGTCTTACTTTGTCACCCTCAGTAGAGTGCTGTGGCGTCACACAGCTCACAGCATCCTCCAGCTCTTGGGCTTAGGTGATTCTTTTGCCTCAGCCTCCTGAGTAGGTGGGACCACAGGTGCCCACCATAAAGCCTGGCTATTTTTTGTTGCAGTTTGGCCAGGGCTGGGTCTGAACCCATCACCTTCGGGGCCTGTGCCCTACTCACTGAGCCACAGGTGCCGCCCTGAGCAGGTTTGTTGTTTTCTGATGATAATGGGAAAACTTCCATTATTAATAGTCAGAATTTTTATTTTTATTATTAATTTATAATTTTATTTTTAGCATTCAGGTTTTATCTATTAATTATTTACTCTCTGAAACCTCCAGTAGGTTTTGATAAAATATTATCAAACCTATTATCAGGTTTATATAAACATATTAAATTAAATATTATATAAATTGATGATGTCCATAATGGTTATTTAATTTCAAATTTAAATTAATTAAAATTATATAAAATTTAAAATTCACTCTTTTAGTGGCACTAGCCACATTTCAAATGCTTCAATACCTATGTGGCTTGTGGTTACCACATTGGAAAATGTAGACCGATCATTTTCATCATTGCAGAAAAATGTATTGGACAGCTCTGGTATTAACACATTAATCTTCAGTGTGTTTCAAAAAATATTTTAATGTTGGTAGTTCCCTGTATAAAATAAATTAAAACATGAAAACATTGTGTGTCTTTATATTTTATCAAAAAAATATTTTAGAAATTGCTGTAACTAAAATAATCATGTATGAAGTGATTTTACCTATTTATTTTGAAGATTAGCATATATTTCTGATTATGAGCCAACTCATAAAAATAATTTAATAAAAATCATGTATTTGTGAAATATATAAATAAATCTACCTTATTTTAATCTTGTGGTAAAAATGTATGGAAATCCTGCTCCTAAGAATGTAGTTAGAGGTTGTTCATATTTACATTGACTTATACTTGCTCTTTCCCCTTGCTATAAATGTAATTACATGTTAAATATTTATGTACAAAGTTTTAGGTCATAAGAAGCCAGTAATTTTAGATTTTTCGATTACTATTAAAGGTAAATCTAGAAATGCTACTGCTACATTTTGAATGTGTGTTGGAATAGTAAAACAAGAAATATAGTATTTAAATCATGGATGGTTAAACTATTAAAAAAAAGCTTTAGTTGCTTACTTGAAAATATAGCTTTCTGTTGTTAAAGAGGATTATGATGAATGTGTTTTATGTGATAAATCTGTAAAGTTTGATAAATTTAGTGTTTTATAATTTTCATTTTTATAGTCTCTAGTTTCTTTATATTCTCACAGTCCTTTTATGGATAATTATAACTATAAGATTATTTTTGAAAGTAAATGAAAAAATAATTATTAAAACTTTGTAAACTGACATAAGACTTATCTTTGAAAAATATGTAATATGAAATGTTTGGATGGTAAGATCATATCAAAGATTTAAGGACCTATTTCAGATCAGATTTATTTGAATCACTTTTTGTCTTTTGAATTTTTTGATGATTTTTTTCAACTAATATTTAACCTGTTATTTTATTTTTTTAAAGACTTATTTGGTACCAAATCTTGTTATATTTTTAATTGCTACATTTTTTGAGGTTGTTTTAAGAAAAATTTTTTAAGTTAAGAATAATACATTCATTAAGCAGTAGCAATTTAGAATTAAGTTTTTACATAGAAAAGTCTGAGTGCTTTAAGAATTGTGAAAGAATATTTTAGTTAAATTATAAGAGTTCAGGAAAAATTTTATGTAACAAAGAGACTTTAGTGAGGTTACATTTGAACTTCATTTTATTTATCTTATTAAGTTTTGGAGGTGGTATGATCTATAAAATGCAACATCTAAATTATCTAGTTAGAGAATATTATAGATAATTATAGAAGTACAGAAGCTTAATACAGCATAAGATACTTGCGAGACAGTGAGCAGATTAGATTAATGATGTAAGACAATTTTGTTGCAATTTAGAATCATGTTTTAATGCTTCTTGAAAGACAGGCAAAGAATTCTAGAATTGATATGTAAGAACAGGAAGCAAGGATTTGTGGTAGCAAAGATAATTATGTAAGGAGGAAGTCTGTGATCTTAGATGTTTAACATCAGCCTCTGAGGTTAACTAGTACAAAAACAGGAGTGTTTTCAACAATATATGAAACTTGATTTTCAATACCTTGTGAATTTAGGCTTTCAATATTTACTTCCCTCTGCATTTCATTGTTCGTTTTTTGGGGGGAATAACAGTGTTCTTTTGTTGAAAATGATAAAATGCTCAATTTATAATGTAAATAATGTAGAAAAGATATAACTCCTTCTAAATAAATTATCTTAAATTCTATTCACAAATACAGATAATCTTTCTGTGAACATAAATAGAAAGGATTATTTTATATATACTATTTTTTGATGAATTTGATAAAAAAGAACTAAAGGATTTGCTGAAATTCATAAAACTGTTTCTTGAAAGGGTGTGGTACTTGTCTTTGTCATAACGAAAACTACTATGAAAGCCATTAATAAACTTGAGTCATTGAGTTTTTGTAACTCCATGTTCTGATTTTGAACAGAGTTCAAAACTGATACAAGATTTGTCTTTTAAAAATATGCAGTATGAAATGTTTGGATGGGAAGATCAAATGTACTTATGAAAGTACATTTATACTTCTACTTCTTCTCTTTCAGGTCTTAGTTTTTGTAAGTTGTATTTTTACATTGTTGGAATAGGTAATACTTATGTTGTTCTCTGTAATGATAAAGCCAATGCTCACCACATTTTCTCCTTAAAAAAATTGTTTTTTGATCCATTGCTTGACTTCATTGCTAATACTTTATCTAAAAATTATCTTTAAGTTCTAGAATCCTTGCTGTCTTTCTTGCTTGGGAATAACTGCTTATTGCCTTATACATTTATGACATAAAAAGTGGACATCATATTGTCAGGTTGTATTTTCTATATTTCACAACTTTGTTCACATTGCATTAGTATTTTATGATACTAAATGTCGTTCTGGAAAGTCTGAGACCAGTCTGAGTTTTCATCCCTACATTACCTCTCATCTACTCTGGGTGACTTGATGTTTTAGTTTGGACGTTAGAAGAATTCTTTCTTTATCTTTGAGTATGGGAACGTAGCAAGGCTAAATTCTTTCTGAAACATAATTTGTCCTTTTGATTTATAGATTCATGTTTTTTTCTTAAATCATAATTAAAAATTCTTCCTTGTTTTTTTGTTTTAGGAGTTTCTCTTCCTCAAAGATACCAGTCATCCAGAACTTTGAAACAAAGATTAGCATTTGATGTTATTTGTTGTATAATTAATTCTCTAAACCTTAATGGCTTAAAACAGCATACATTTATTTATTTATTTATTTATTTGGGGGGGGGATAGGTCCACTAACCTTTTATTTGTCAGAAGCCAGGGACTCTGGAGAACAGTGCGAGTAGCCTATCTGCAAGACTGTTCTGTTCTTCCATTTCTAACTTTACAGTTTAATACATTTGAATTCAAATCGAACACCATGGTAACCCTTATCTTAAACAATAATCAGCCAATCCCATGATCAATAGTAAACAGTATTAGTATAACTCATGATCCAAAATAATATTCCAATTCTGAAGTTAGTCTCCTAAATCAACGCACCTAAACTACTCAAGATAGGCATCTTTAGGGTGGGAGCTAAATTTACAAAACTGTAAGAATGGGAACCTGGGGGTGAAGGTCAGTCAGGACCTAAACAGACCAGACCAGTTGTGTCATGTCTGCCTTGGTCTGACACACTCCATCTTATTTTTACTACATGTGCCATCAGTTTTTCTTATTTTATGTAGAGATGGGGTCTGTATATATTGTTCTCAAATTTCTAGGCTCAAGTGATTTTCTTACTTTAGCCTCCCAAACTGCCAGGATTATAGGCATGAGCCAACTATGCCCACCTTATAGTTAATTCTTTTGAATTAAACCTACATGGAAGAGAAACATTTTTCTATCTGCCCCCATAACTTGCAAATCTGACATCGCTTAATATACCACACACCAGTCATGTGGTGGTCTAGGTAAATGGTGCCCTTAGGTGACTCAGTGGACAGTATATGTCCATGCTGAAAGCCCATGAGCACCCCACTCCAGCTTGTCAAATTATGTCCTCTTAGGCCTGCCAAGGGTAAGAACTCAGCATTGCCTGGTCATTGCCTCTTACTGGCTGCTACCTTAGTCACACAAATCCTGGCTGAAGGCTTTAAAGTGTCCCTACTAAGGGTCTGCTTGTTCTTGGATGAAGAACTAGTCTCTCATTCAGCCTTCGGTTAGAGTGGGATGGTCATCCTGGTTTGGAACCTGATAAGTAAGAACTCATGAATGAACTGAAAAGAAGGAAGTGGTGATCCTTTTTTGGCACACATATGGTTTCACTTGAAATTACTGTTCTTATCAGAGGTGATATTTTCATCATTTGGTCTTTGTTTCTACTCAGAATTGCACAGAATTTGTGAACTTTAAAGGGTTTCGTTCTTTGTTTCTACTCAGAATTGCACAGAATTTGTGAACTTTAAAGGGTTTCCTCACAGACTTTATAAATTTCTGTTATGCATCGTATATAATAGCAGGGACTGCTGTAGACTTGTGTAGGTTTTCTGCTAGTGCCTTTGCAAAGGGGCTCATAAGTCTTCTCAAAATCCGCTTGGTTGCATTTGTGAGCTTTCTCCTTCACTTCAAAGGAACAAGGTCCATGAATATCTATCTTGGCTTTAGAAGGGAAAGAAAATTTCAAGGCTGATGTTCAGAAAACTCCTTCCTCAGAAGAAGTCCTTCATCTCTATAGCAGTTTACTATGGCTCCTTAATGATTAATGCTCTGGTGTTGAGGCTGTAGCCAAAATTTCTGGTCTCATAAAATAGTCATTGATATGAGAGGAGTAGAGGGTGGGAGACTCTCATGTTGTTTAACTCTTACCTACCTTTTTTCTTTAGGTTGCATAGGCTTCGCCAGTGCTAAGAAACTGAATAATGATTATATTTTTGAAGCTATACATTGTCAGGGGTCATGGCTTAGTCATGTCATTCATCATTTAGTTAATTTGATATTTTGCTCTTAGCTAAACTTCCATAGCGAAATATGCACACAAATGGAATAATTACTATCTTTTTTTTTTTTTTTTTAATTAAATCATAGCTGTGTACATTAGTGCAATCAAGGGGTACAATGTGCTGGTTTCATATACAATCCAAAATGTTTTCATCAAACTGTTTAACATAGCCTTCATAGCATTTTATTAGTTATTGTATGAAGACATTTGTATTCTGCATTTAGTAAGTTTCGCCTGTACCCTTCTAAGATGTACCGTAGGTGTGGCCCTACCAATTACCCTCCTTCCACCGTAACCTCCCTCCTCCCCTCTCTTCCTATATTCTTGTGCTATAGTTGGGTTATAGCCTTCATTTGAAACCTTTAAATTAATTTCATAGTAGGGCTGAGTACATTGGATACTTTTTCTTCCATTCTTGAGATACTTTGCTAAGAAGAATATGTTCCAGCTCCATCCCTGTAAACATGAAAGAGGTAAAGTCTCCATCTTTCTTTAAGGCTGCCTAGTATTCCATGCTATACATGTACCACAATTTATTAATTCATTCGTGGGTCGATGGGTACTTGGGCTTCTTCCATGAGTTAGCAATTATGAATTGGACTGCAATAAACATTCTGGTACAGATGTCTTTGTTATAATGTGATTTTTGGTCTTCTGGGTTTATACCTAGTAAAGGAATTATAGGATCGAATGGCAGGTCTATTTTTAGATCTCTCAGTACTCTCCAAACATCCTACCAAAGGGAACGTGTTAGTGTGCATTCCCACCAGCATTGTAGAAGTGTTCCCTTTTCTCCACATCCACGCCAGCATCTCTGGTTCTGGGATTTTGTTATGTGGGCTAATCTTACTGGAGTTAGGTGATATCTCAAAGTAGTTTGATTTGCATTTCTCTGATGATTAAGGATGGTGAGCATTTTTCATATGTCTGTAGGCTGTGCACCTGTCTTCTTTAGAGAAGTTTCTCTTCAAGTCCCTTGCCCACCCTGAGATGAGATCACTTGTTCTTTTCTTGCTAATATGTTGGAGTTCTCTGTGTATTCTGGTTATCAAACCTTTGTTGGAGGCATAACTTGCAAATATTTTCTCCCATTCTGAGGGCTGTCTGCTTGCTATACTTACTATGTTCTTGGCTGT